>JAJONR010004227.1:0-89458 GCA_029582245.1 Solanum etuberosum
CAGTGGCCTCACTTATTCTCTAAACTCGAATCTTCAACCTACTGGCTGATGGTGGAGATGCTCAACTTTATGTATTGTGATGTGTTATGTATAAGGTAATGATTTGTTTATCTTTAGAGAGTTTCAATAATTTAATTCATATAAAGTATTAGAGTGACGTTATGATTTTACCATATAACAACCCTAACAAACAAACCCTTCCCCCCCCCCCCCCCCAAAAAAAAAGGCAATAATTTTGTTTTTCCCCCCGATCATTAAAGGAATTTCATTTGAATAATTTGAGCAAAAGATGGTAATATTTTAGTTTTTTTTTTTCAAGATTCAATCAATTTTAATTTCTCAAAAGTAGGTAGAAAATGAATTTGAGGAAAAACAAATGTTCTCTCCCAAGTGTTTTCACTTGCAAAATGCAAAATGACCATAAAATAAGGCTATATATATATGATCCATTACAAAAAAACTTCTCAATTTCTTTTTGAATCCGGCTTTTATTTAAGAAAAATACATTCTTTCATACATCTTCATAAACACAAAATATTAAACATATAAGGGAATATACCTTATAGTAGTATAACTCTAAAACACACAAAAAAAAACTCGATTTTAAAAAAAAATTGTACGTGTTATTTTGATTTGACATAAAGTTTAAGAATGTAAAGAAATTTTTTGAATTGTGTGATCATAAACTAAAGATATATCAAATATACCAAAATATCCTTTAATCTTTTGATCGTAAACATTGTTACGTTGGAAAGTTAAAACTAAAGAGTCGATAAAAAAAGAAAAGCGACATTCTTTTTATGAAACAGATTTTAAAAAAAAAGCAAGACTAACAAATTGAAACGAAGAGTCGTTTTTCTTACCTCGATAATAGCAGAAACCCATAAACGCCTTCCATTAGCATTGGTTCCAATAATAGTAGAAAGTGGTTGTGTTTTTACCTTATGCCATAACCAAATATGATATGTCAAGCTTATCATAAACCCTAATGGAACTAATATTACATCCAAATAACACTTTTTCCATTCCATTTTTCTCTTTCTATTTGTTTGTTTGTGTGTGTGTGTGTGTTTTCCCACCTTTTTCTTCTTGTTGTGTTAGTAGAAAGAAAGACTTTGTTTCTCCTTTCTACTTCATTGGGTTTATGTGCCAACAAGCAACATATATATAGACTATAGAGTATAAGTTGCATCATCATCATCAATATAATGTTAATATTTTTCTATATTATCATGTCGTTCAAATGATCTACACATATAAGTCTTTTTAAAATAAGATAAGTGAACTGTTATAAAAGGTGAAAATGATCTGATAGTGTAAAAACTATTTACATACACTGAAAATTATTAGAATTGATTTGGTTAACAGTTATTCAACTTTAATCGTACAAGTACGACCAAAGTCACTAAATTACTTTTTCATAACGGACAAGTACTCACTCAATGTTGCTTCAGTATCACCAAAGTCACTCAACTTTACCTAAATATCGTAGAAAATCATTAGAAGAACAAGAAGACTTTTTTTTTAAAATGAAAATAAAGTAACTTTTTGTTAAGAAAAAATATTTGGTAACTTTTTGTGATAGTTGGAAAAAATTGATAAACTTTTTTTGTAACAAAAAACATATACTTCCATCAATTACAATAAATAAAAAATTTAGTGATTATTCAAAAAAATTATCAAAATATCAATGTATATAACTTAAATTTGATATTTGATGCACATGGACTTGTTTCATGGCAATATTCGAAATTAAAGAGAAAAAGGCTTGTATATAAAGAGTCATACCTACACATATACTTTATAGTTCATATATTTCTTTGGTGTCTCAAACACTAAAAAAAAATAGACAATACTTTATCGCTGAGTTGTATCTTTTTCATGCTCCATAGAGAAATAAAATTATTCTTATTATAATTAATGAAAAATAATAAGAAATTCATAATAAAACACTAACTTTTATTAGGATTATTTTTTTCTGTTATTTTATTACCTAAAGCTCTATATACTTCTTATATCATGTTTTGTCAAATATTAAACAACATAACCATTTTTAGTTAGTTAGGTAAGTAAAATTTAATTTAGTTAGGTAAAACATACTGTTAGGTATTGGTTAATCTCATCCAAAAACTCAATCGAACCAAATGATCCAATCAATTATTATTATAAGGTATACAATTACTATAATTTTTTAAAATAATTTTATCATTAGTGATAAGTTACCAAATCAAAGAATACTAATCATTTATGATGAAGAAATAATTCTTAAACTTAAAATAGTAAAAAAATTGGATTATTTATTGATATTATATATGTAAAAGGAGTAAATCAATTTATCGATACTAAATTTCTTGTTTATTTTATTAACTAAAAATAAAAGTTCAATATAATTTTACCACTTATTTTTGAACTAACATGTCATTTAGCTCATAAGTGTCATGCAATATGATGGTTTATTTACGGCAAATAATTATTCGTATGATGTATTTATATCAAATTAATATGTAACTTACAGGAGTTAGAATATGATTTAGTGAGATAAGAATGTATATTAATTAATCATGATTATGTGTTAGAAGTATAATAAAAACGCATGACATGTATTCATTGATTTGGTGTAAACATCGAAGGCAAATATAGTTTGGGTTTATTCTGGTTAAAAAAATAATAATTAACTAAATATAAATATACTTTAGAATAAGTTTTTAGATGAAATAATCACGCTTTAAACACTTTTATTCCTTTCAATTTGGCACTACAAAAATTCGAAAAGCACACTTAACATTTTATAGGAGCCTTCACGTATCAATTAATTTATCTTAATATAAGTAATTTAATTTACGGAATTTGTGGGTTGGAAGTTGATCAACTTTTTAATAAACCTAATTTGCTTAAGCAAATTGCTGAGTTAAATTCCACTGAAAAAAGGCCAAAAATATTAAAATAAACTTTACCAAACTAGAATGAAATTTGTGGCCAGTAAGCTAAGGGTTATGGTACGGTGGAGTGGTAAGTACTCCTCTATATTTAACTAGAGGTCTCGGTTCGAGTCCTTTTCATACAAAATTGTCTTTGTTAGAGAACGTTTTATCCCCAATGTGAGATTTTTCAACGTGATTTTAGATTTAATCAAACTCTAATATAGATATCAGACAACGAATAGGAAAAAAAAGGATTTTGTGAGACAAAACTAAGAGGTAACACACCTGTATGTCACTATTAATCTTAGTATAATAACGTGCAAGGGTCAAATTGGCTATTCAAGTTTCTAAAGCTTGCTATTTTTACTATCAATATTATATAGAAGTAAAGAATTGTCAGAAAAGAAAATACGCATTCTTTTTTTAAATAGACTAAAAAGAAAAGTAAACTATAATAGAGGAATAGAAAAAAAAAAGTGATATTTCACATCCATTAAGCAAATTATCTATAATTATTATTTTATAAATGATCGTAAAATATTATTTTTTTAAAAAAAAATTCGTAAAATATTCTTTACAACATCAACATTATGGATGCGTGGGTGGAGTTTATGCTTTATTAGGTCAAAATACGTAATTACGTGATAATGATATAGTTTTCTTAATCAAGATAATTGAAAGGAGAAAAACGGCTATGCACTAATTTATTTTTAATTAGGGTTAAGGTTGGCTTTATTTCTTAATAATAAAATATTATTAAAAGAAGTATAAGACAAATTAAGAGTGGATTAAGTGCCGTTTGGTTAATTGGCCACCTTCTTAGCACTCAAATTTTGATCTTCCATATTATTTTAAAACTAGTAAAATTATTCGTGCGTCGCACGGGAATTTAATATCACGAAATTTATAAAATAATACTTAAAATCTATCAATCATTAAAACTAAAACACTATATTATTTTACATACAAGATTACGTAGTAACAAACATTAATAATGTAAAGGAAAATGAAAATTATAACATCTTATCATTTATCCTTAATAACATAAGCATAAATTTATGACTGTAAAAAAAATACCAGGATCTGTAACATAAGCAATGGTGTCAGTGAGCAACTCAACAGGAGCAAAGTACACGAATATTTAATTGTGCAGAATAAGAAGAAAAAGAAGAAGAATAAGAAGTTCAGAATTTCCGTTGTTTTAAAATGAGAGGAAATCCCTCTATTTATAGACAACAAAGGGTAGTGTGGACAAAGTGTGCCTTATCAGAAAGGTCATAACTATTTGGAAAAGTTGCAACCCTTCGAAAAGGTCACAACCTTTCATAAAAGTCACAATTTTTCATAAAAGGCGCAACTCTTCATTGAAGTCACAACTTTTCATAAAACTTACAATTTTTCATAAAAGTTACAACTTTTCATCAAAGGAAAGGCTAGTTTTGTAAATAAATAAATTAAAAGAGAATCCTGATTTGTGGTGGCGCCAAGCGAGCCTAAGGTTCCTTTTATATATATATATATATATATATATATGATTTCATACTTTATGTTTCAAAAAATGTAATCATACTTTATGCACTAACAATTTTAAAAATATTTGTATAATCAGATTAATTATAAAATTACAAATACTTTTTTTATAATAACTATTAATTACTAAATTTTTGGTGTAAACACTAATTGATAATTTGCTATTATATTAAAATCCACTAGTAATATATAATAAACACTTTATATAGATAATATAATATAACTTAATTTTATATAGGAGGCTCATTATGTTCCACATTTTTGTTGAGAGTTTTATTTTTCTAATTTGGCGTCTAATTTTCTCTTTTCCACCAACCCATACTCATGGAAGAATATACTATATACTTTTAACAAATATAGGTATAACTTATATAGGTAGGTTGAATTGAATTTGATCAAAACAGATCGAATTAATATGTGAGCACACATTGTTTAATCATGTCTAATATTTATGGGAGAAGTAAATGAATACTTGTTTTCTATATCACCATTTAATTAGTGTGTGCTTTTTACAAAGATTTACATGTGTATTCACTTCGAACAATTTCAGACATATAGTGTGTGAAATTAGTTTAGACAAAGTTTAATATCAAATATTTCATATGGTTGAAGTTTGGGTATATGTGACTGAAATTTAGTCAAATTTGTTTGAAGTTTAGTCATTTTTATCTCCCTTTAGCTATTTTTGCTTCAATTATTTTTGTCTTACTTTATGCACATATGTGGCTAAAGTTCAGTTATTTTTGCGTAATCTTTGACATTTTTATCTGATGTTCATGTACATGTAACTTATATTTAAGCAAAAATGACTTAAGTTGGGCAAAAAAGTATGAACTTCAAATGAGACAAAAATGATTGAACCATTATTACGTGAACTTTATGCAAAAATGCATAAATAATTAAATTTCATCTAAAATTTAATTTTGTCAAGCATAATATCAGATACTACATATCAAAAGGGGGTATATGTGAAAAAAATAGATATATATCATAAAGCGATATCAAGATTGTCCTATGAAATTTTTACAAAATTTATATGAGCAAAGATGAATTGGACCGAAATGAGCTTAAACAATAGTTCATAGCACCTAGCTTGACCATCATTTTTACCGGAGACGTACAAAATTATACTAAAATAAGTCTAATATTTACCAAAACTAATAATAAAAACTATTTCATTTCAAAATATAGCAATAGTTTATTTACTAAACATATACAACCTCCAATTATAATAATTTAACATATTTATAAGATATAAAACACAATTATAATTATAATAATACTTGACTCTCAAAATTTAAAAAATGTCAAGTTTTCAAACAAATTGTCTTAAGGGTTAGTAGGCCGCGTCGATCAAGATCAAGTAGTAGTTTTAGCATAATAATATTTTAGAGAATCAGAGTTGGATAAATTAGCATAAAAATACTCTTAACATAATGTGATATACTCTATTTTAAATCAGCATAGTACGATTTTTCATAAAAGGTCTCATACCTTTAAGAGTGTCTCTATATACACCTTACATATGATTTCCAAATCTCAATTATCAATGTAGACTTTATCCGCACGCCCAATAATCTCTCCATTGAACTAATTAAGTTTCATGTGGCCTGTAACAATGATCTACGGGTCTCTTCTTGAAATGAGTTTTTATGTGACACATTACCACTTTTTAGATTTATTATGTGTCACTATAAATAGAGCTAAGATTTTTAATTTATGAGTTTTGATCACAATTATTTTATTTATTGAATTCTGAATATATTATTTATACATATCAAATAACCTTTTTAACTTAAATACGAAGTTTAAGTCAAAACTATACAATTATGCCAGACTCATAACTAAAGAGGTTGGTCTACCCTATGTGCCACCCATATATCTGATGAGCATTTATGTCTATTGAAGCCCTGATCTAACTTCTATAGTGTTGTGCATCTCCTAGCTAGCTACTTTTGGCACAGTAAAAAAAAAAAAATCGAGTTTTATGTCATTATTTTGTCGTCTTTATATACGTCTCATAAAATCATTACCTCTAATACAATAATTTGGGCTAAGCCAATCCAAAAAATATTCTATGATAACATTCGTTTTGGACAAGCTTACATAATTTTCTCCAACTCAGGTAGTTGAAAATATCCCTACATCTAACTAATAATATGTAACTTCTCATTATCTTTCAACTAACCTATATGAGATTTTCTATTCACGTAACCAACAAATAAAAAGTTTAATAGGATTATTCTTTTGGTATATAGTTACACTAGTTTGTTTGTTAGGAAAGGAAAATGTTTTTCTAGAAAATATATTTTTTTTGAAAAATAAATTGGTTTCTAACTTATTTTTTTATTTTTTGTGGTGAGCTAGGTTGGTCTACCGTATGTGCCACCCACATAACTGAGTATTTATGTCCATTGAAGTCTTGATTTAGCTTCTATAGTGTTGTGCATCTCCTAGCTAGCTACTTATGGCATAGTAAAGATAATAAATCGAGCTTTATGTGATCATTTTGTCAGCTCTATACACGTCTCATAAAATCATTACCTCTAATACTATAATTTGGGCTAAGTCAATCAAAAAATATTTCAAGACAACATTCCTTTTAAACAAATCTACATTATTTTCTTCAAAAAATCTCACGTTTTTGAGAATATCCCTACATCTAATATGTATAACTTCTCATTATGTTCCAACTAACCTATATGAGGTTTTGTTCACATAACCAACAAATATAAAGTTTAAAATTCCTCCCTAATAACACCTAGAAAGTTCCTTTCCCTTTCTAGCAATGACAAGATAATTTTTTAAAAAAATACTATACATTTTGGTATTATATTATGGGATTTTCTAAGGGTGATAGTCCATAAAACTCTTGATGATTTTTGAAAAGAGAAAAATGTTTAAAATGTAATTTATTTATTTGATTATTTTATAAGAGCTTTGAATGACATACAGCTGATTTTGTCCCCTTTTAAGAAAAAAAAATTAAGCTCCACCAATCTATATATAAAACTAGATTTTAAAAGTTTGTTGTTTCCTTAGTCACCCATTATAGCTAACATTGTCCACAATACAAAAATTTTCTTACTTTTTTAATTTACATCCAATTGTATGTCCACATTTAATTTCATCATTAAATAAATGGAGGAAATAAAAACAGTTTTTCCAGAATTTTATAATTTGTTACAAAAGGTTATGAATAAATTTGATAAGTGTTGCAAGCAATAATGAAATACTCCAACATATTTTTAAAACTTTAGCAAGTTCAAAAGGTATTATTTGGGTCTTTGCTTAGGGCCAACTTTCACTTTTATATCAGAAACGTCGACTTGCACTTGAATATGACTTTCCGAAATCCTTGCTCCTGTCTTATAATGTTCAACTTCCTAAAACACGTGCAACTGAGAGAGTCATCATATTAATGCCTTGGAGAAATGTCTACCTTCAAGAGAAATATTATCGAATGTCCTTGTGTTGCCAACGTTAAAAATACTTCACAAAAAAAAGAATCTTTTATGTAATCGTGGTGTCAAGAACAACTTGACTAATTCCACAGGGTATCTTTTACCTCCCATCAAGTACAAATATCAAGTAACTCTATCCTCGAAAGTTTGGATAGATAGAAGAAAATCACCTTATATTTTTACCGCCATTGGAGTTTGAACCATGCAAAAGTATCATTCAATTTGCATCACATCAAATGCAACATCAGTACAACATTATTAAGAAAAAACTTTGCATTTACACTCCAGAGATCTTCAAATTTTTCATAGATCAACAGTATATCCAACTAGATTTTCACTGTTCATACATATAAACTGTAGATCTGGAGATTTCAAGATTGTGCTTTCAGGAAGATCAACAGTTCAACTAAACGGAAATTCCATTACTATTATCATCCCGCTTTAACTACTCTCTATCTACCGGTAAGCTGGTTGGCAATGAAGGTTGACCATAACAATAGTCCAACGAATTCACCACGATCAACAAACTCGAACAATGAGATTACACATACTGCTTTAGCATGCTTCAAAAGTACGTCAGCCAGCAAGTGGATTAGCATGAATTGTCACCCGGTTGAGCCTGATCTCGGCAAGGGGTTTATCACCTGGTCCTGTTGGAGTCTGCAAAATTTAGATAAGAAGTGACTTAGGTGATAGCCAACCAAATGACACTAAAGGGTCCTATAGAGCAACATATATACTGAAAACAGAATGTCATGCTATAAAGTCAATATCTCTGTCTGTTTTACAAGTAATAATGCTGAATAAGATCCAAGAATCGCCAATGAACATAGCTGCTAGAAAACGGTAGATTACTCTGCATTCCAAAATGAGCGAGCATCAGTCCGGGAATACCTTTTCCATGAGATCAAGAACCTCAAATCCATGTATCACTTTCCCGAAGATGGTGTACAATCCATTGAGATGTGGTTGCTTGGCATACGTAATGAAAAACTGACTCCCATTGGTATTAGGGCCACTGTTGGCCATTGCCAACATCCCTCTTGCATTGTGCTGGATGGAATACAAAACACACAAGATTCAGAAAATTAAAAAGAAGCAGTCGCTGACAGTTAAGAGTGAAAGAAGACAAATCCAATATGCTAGACATAATGCATCATCGACATAGTGTAGTGCAAGTATAATCAATTCCATATTGACTAGTTTGGCATCAATTTAATCAAAGCAAGAGACCCCCAAGAAGCAGTCGAGGTGCCAAACGATTGAAAACAAGAATAAGGGAAAGAAGAAATCAGAACGTTCTTTCTTTTTAGAAATAAGAAATTTTATTAATGGCATCACGTAGATGCAAAGAAATAACAAAAAAGTGATGAATACAAAAGATGATGTTAGCTCCAATGCAAGTGAGCCAAATTAATTCTTGGAGCTAACCAAAAAAAATAAAATGCTAAGGGGAATTTACTGGGGAGAGTAACTATAGAGTAACAAAAGACATCTAACCTTCAGTGCATGATTTGTGAAACTACAGAATATCATTAATCAGACACCAAAGTTCTTATTTAATTTTTAACAACAGAGTATCATCATTAAATTACCATGAAACAAGCACACATTGCACTTGCAAAGCTAAACAAACTTTTGTTAAAGGTGTAACAGAAGCTACAGCCCATATTACAGAATCTCCTAGGTCTACGGGGTCACCAATAACAATGTTCTATATCAAGAACAGGTCAAACTTGATACTGTAAAAGGATGATTTAGGAAGTTTCTGAATATATTAGACAAATATCCATAAGAACAAATGTTGCACCAAGTACCTTGAGAGACTCCCTTATCTCGTCATTGAACTTTTTTCCCCAAATACTTGTCCCACCTTTCCCAGTACCTGTTGGGTCACCACCTTGGATCATGAAACCCTTTATGTTTCTATGGAATATGGTCCCATCATAATAATCACTTGAGCATAACGCCAAGAAATTCTGCAACCAAAGGGCACTTAACGTTACTACCAATGATATCTCAACCGTCCAATTAAAACAAACACCAAATATAACTAGTTTCACCACTCAACCTAATTAAAAAATGACTGCTTCCAGATAAAAATGGAACAAAGTATAAACAATAAAAAAAACTAATAATTCTGGAAGCAATCATGGCTTTAAAGGAGTAAGCAAAATATCATGATACGAGAGGACTTTCAAGTTTCAAGGAGAATAATTAGTCTACTTATACCATGAAGCTTATGCTTTTTTCGGTTATGAAATAATGTTTACCGCTTCATAAGTCCCTCTATGTACCCAAGCATATGGATTAGGAATTGGACATACTACATCATACACTTCGTCGCATGGGTTTGAACATAGGTATTATACAATGGTATACATCATACGCGAGAAATTTGAATTACAATTTTTTATGTACCCGAATGTAGCATAGGCCTATGGATTAGGAAATAGAAATACTGTATCAGACACTAGGTACTGGGTAGTACGTAAATGAATATAAGTGATGTGCAACGGTAAATATATTAGAAATGAGCAACTCAAAGTTTTAGACGTTTTTGATGTAGTTCAATAGATCTCAACAAAGTCATACCGATATCCTAGCTGTTGAGACAGGAACATTGATGTGAGAAAACCCGGTAATAGATTGATTATAGAGATATCCTTCTCAAAAAAATGATTGATTACAGAAATATATATTTTTTGTTACTTTCTGCCATAATAGTGACATTAAAAAAAATTTGAAAAGCCAATCAAGCTAGATCGATCCATATGCAGAATATACAGCATCCAATAAGAGCAAACAAATTTCTCTGTGCCTGCATGGGTGTGGGTGTGTATCACAGAATATATCAATCAAGTAAGCATATGCTGCGGGCATCTGATCTAGGCCTGACAAAGAAGTAATCATCAATAGTTGCCTATGTTCCATCATGATTTGTTTCAATTAACTACTATAAAAGAAATGTTGTTTCAATTAGTTGAGGTAAGCAAGTTCAGAAATGTAGCTATGATGTTTGTTATTTAATGCTTATGGTATTTTCTCAATTGTAACCTCTCATATTGAAGATATTATGATCTGTTACTTTGATTTGTGAGTTTACAATCATGGTCTATTTCTATCTTTTATAGACTGGTGGAAGGAAGCACTTCTCTTTGTCTTGCAATGAAAAGTTATAGACATACAAGAAGAAATGGTTTAGGATAGGGCTGCCTTGGCTAAGGACCTAGGTCACCTTAGCAATTGTTTGGGGTTAAGCAGCCAGAAGGATTAAATGGGTATGCACTTGAAATTCATATTAGGACTAACCTCAAGTCAATGATAAGGCTAATTTGGTACGAACTCATACTTCAAGTTGTTACACCTACTGTTTTTGAAACCCAAGGCTTTGTCTCTTAAACTGATGAATCAATGTGAGGCAACGGGAATGAAGTGATACACTTTAGAGGAGTGTGCGCTTCAAATAATGGTACACAGAGTGATCTCAAGGGGAAACAGTCCTTCCTTTGAATCTCAACTTTGAGGAGTTTGGATTGATATCTACATTATAGCAGTCTATTAGGTGTTGAAATTAGTTGTTTGATTGAAATTTTATAATTATATAGTATAAATTCATATATGTTTGGTATCTTCAATTTTTCATAAATTATGCGCTTCACTCCTTGCTTTTCGCCTCAAGCCCATAGATTTCGTCTCGTTTTGTGCTTTTAGCTTTTAAAACCCTGGTCATAACAACCTTTTTAGAGTACAAATGAAGGAGTATATCTTTACAACCTTCCATGGAGCCTGGAGTGCAATGATCTCATTACTAATTATTTTGCCCTCCTTTTACCCCAAATGAGAAAAATCAAAGATCTAAATCAATTATTTGCCAAGCACCATAAATAGAAGTTTTAGCATGTGAATGAGGCCTCCTTGAAAAGTCTGATTACAAGGGTTCTCTTAATAAAACTTTACAAGAGCCAACCCCGACGTGTTTGGGATTGAGATGTAGCTGTTGGTTGGATAAATATTTACAAGGGTCTTTCCCACCTTATGTTCTTTATAGTATCTCCTACAATTTGCGATCATCATGAGATAACTGTTTGTTCTTCTGTTCAGATTCTATCCTCAAACCCAAAAGAAAGAAAAGATTCCAGTTTCTATTGATTGCTTTAAACATTTATTAGAAAAGGAACTTTCAATTAGATGAGTAACAATGAAAATATCAGCAGGACCATTTTTCTCAATAGCTGAGAAAAAACCCCAACTTGTTTGGGATTGAGATGTAGTTGTCGGTTGGATAAAGATTTACAAGGGCCTTTTCCACCTTCTGTTCTTCATAAGTATCTCCTACAATTTGCGATCATCATAAGATAACTGTTTGTTTTTCTGTTCAGATTCTATCCTCAAACCCAAAAGAAGAAAAGATTCCAGTTTCTATTGATCTTCAAACATTTATTAGAAAAGGAACTTTCAATTAGATGAGTATTGAGTAACAATGAAAATATCAACAGGACCATTTTTCTCAATAGCTGAGAAAACAATTATGCTTGTTTAACAAAAGGGAGATCTTGAGTACAAACACTTCTTTTTTCTGGAAAGTTGAATTAGAATACCAACCCATCCTGCTCTAACACAAACAATTTGTATTTGCAATTTAACAAATTCCCCAAACTCAGCTGCTTATTTGAGATGACATCATGTTTTCTTCCTTTTTTTTTCTTTTGGTTATTTGAGGTAAGATCATTGCATCCACTGTAACTATATCTTTTTATCGCTGTTCCAGAAAACTGTTAGCCTACAGAGGCCGGATACAGATACTCCTTGTGCCCCTTTGGAATAAATATTACTTCAAAGGGATGTAGCAGATAACTCCTCCAGGCTCCTATGCCACTTACCAGATAGACTAAACTAAGTTTCCCAGGAAGATGCAGTGCCCCAATTTTATCTGATGTACCAGAAAGATAAATCATTTGATACACTTGAACAGGATATATTATGTAGTTGTCCCCCATCCCAATTATGTGATTCACTTTGACAGGGCACAGATTTTAAGAAAGAAAAGAGACTTTTGAAACTCGTGGTTTAAAGCAAGTAGTAGATATTTGTGTGGCTATAAATCGTATCTAAGGATAAGACTGGAAGTTTAAAATTAATTGATTTTCAAATATAATTTATTATTCTTTTTGGAAGGACTAAAAACAAAGGTGCAGCACATAAATTGGGACAGAGGGATCATAATCGGTTCTTATGAATTGCACTAATGACAAGCTTTTGAAGGAGGGTTGATACAGCAACTACTGTTAAGCCCGCCTTGGTCCATTAAACTTAGAAATGCAAAGTAAGAGAGACTTATAGTCAAACTGGAAGACATTTGGGCTAAATATGGCTTGTCAAAAGGAAAATTTAATTAAAAAGTTTAACATTTAAGCATGAAGAAGTTCAGCAGGAGAGAAAATGGAAGAACAGTACAGGCATTAGACAAAATATACAGATAAATGGTAAATCCTTCCTTAACAGTGAATTAAAACAGCATAAATAAATGTCCACGGATATTCATAATATAAAGATCTTATAAGGTCAACCCTGAGTCCCTGACTGCGTTAAACCTGTTTTCAGATCCCCAAAAGTCAATGCCAACAGAAAAACCTTTGCATTTATATAATAGGGAGGAATAAATGGCTTTGGGGATGTTACATGGATAATAATGATATCTGGAGGAAGCTGATTATTGCTATATATTGTGAGAAGGATGAGTGTAGCCACTATAGATGAATGCTAAAGGGAGACTCTGGAAGGTAAAGATACATTTTGTCTCAGGTAAAAGCTGTTATAGTATACTGTTGAAGAAGATAGGTCATAGGGATAATATTTGGCCTAGGAAGATAATTGGAAAACAAAAGCTTCAATTATCGTTAGCTTGTTCAGGATGGACTGCAATCTGGCGAGTATGTCTAAATCAAAACTATTTACACAAGAGGGGGTTTTCTTTGTGCAGTAGATGCTACTTATGTTAAGAAGACCTGGAAACTACCGCATTTTATTTGTGTCAGGAGCTTATTATGATGCTGGACATCTCAAAGGGTACCTAAAGAGTTAAGCAGATATGGAATATCACCCCACTGTGCATCTTCTGGACCTTATAACTGGAGAGAAACAAAGCATGAAGGCCATAGAATTCACATCTCTAGAGCCGAAATTTAATGTTTGCATGATCTGTTTTATTGGTGTAAAAGCAATTTATTAGTTGGTCAAGACCAATACATGGATTTTCTAGAGTTGTTAGGAAGAATAGAGTAGCAACTTGTCTGTTTGGTCATTGTATGAGTCATGTTTTCTTTTATACCAGCTAGGTAAACTTCCAATAAAATTTTACCTTATAAAAATAATAGTGAGGAAATAATGTAATAATTATTATCAGATGGATGCAACAAATGATTCCTCATTGCTAAATATCCAACACATATAATGAAGGGAAGAAGCCCATGTGTCTGGAGCTATGCCACTGAAGAATCATTAACATTTGGGGATTACAAAAAATAATGAATTATCGGTGAGTAAGTAGAGAATACCTAGGGCAGGAGACAACTCTCTCAAAGAAATTAGGCAAATGGCCCCCTAACTTCAAAGGACAGGATACCTACTCACAAACATATCACAGTGACCAGGCTCGGACTACTTTTTACCAAAAATACACATCCACACAAAGTCCTAAGACCATGTATGAGAAGGGCTGAAGCCCGCACAGTGCTCAAAGAACAAATAAGGGGAGCAGGAGACCAAAGCCCCCTGTGAAAGGTACAAAACTCTTTCTACTAGAACAAGCACGAGAAATAAAACTATTATCAAATGCGTTGATCAAAGGATTTTACCTCTGCTGGACCTAAGCTGTAAAGGGGAACCATAAAAGGTTAAGGCCAAAACTACCACCCACTACTATATTCCACCAAATTGGAAGAACAAAACTATCAAATTGCAAACAAAGTTCTTAACTTTTTGCAACCAATTTCAGGCAAACATAGAAACAAACAGCTAATGAACCCCCACCCCCTCCAGCCAGAGCTAGAGTGCCGCAAGGGGGTTCATATCACCTTCCTCAAAATATTACAACATATATGCACTGTCAAAATCATTTTTTATATATAATAGATGTGGAACCACCTTGAATTCTTATTATATTTAGTTCTTTATATTTTAAACCCTCTTAGTGCAAATACTGTTTCTGCCACTCCCGCAAACGCCAAGACAACTATAACCACAATAACATACCTAGTATAGTCCCACGAGTGAGTTCTAGGAGGCTAAAGACCCACCCAAGAATTGTTAATGTCTTTCAGAATTAGAATAACTAGTCACACTCTAATTCTACAATAGCCAGCTTCTTTGAAACCCTTCTTAGAGAAAAAGTGAAAAAGGAGACAAGAATTCAACTTTAGCTTACTTACAACAAAATTAATATCATAAAAAACCAAACTTTAAAAGAAAATTAAGAACCTCTGCAGTTCTTGGAACTTCATCACAGAAGATTTCGCACTTGATGTCACCTAGATTTGTATGAAGTGTCACTGACTGCAAAAACACCAAACATTTGCTAAATTTAGTGATTTCAATTTCAATAACAATAATAAAACACAAAAAAATATCGCAAAAACATGAAAAACACACCATGTTTTGCTGCTTGTGTATTCAGATTACTGGAGCTGACAGGGAGCTGTTCTCTGCTTAATAGAAAAGGAAGCAAAATTTGACCCGACCCGTTTTCTCAATAAGTCTTTCGGGTTTTTTCTTTTTACCCTTTCACCCAATACTATATAAAAACCCTAATAACCAAAAATTCTTAACATGTTATTGCATTTGTTATAAATAAATTATTATCTTAATTATATAAGATCACCGCTAATTGCATGTCTAGGTACTATAATATATCAAAATATTTTTATTTATTATAAGTTTTGATTTATTTAACGTACTTTTAAATAATTTTTAAATATTTAAATTTTATTTTTTAAAATTAAAGTTTATATATCTAATTTTAATCTAAAAATTTCAATCGTTAAAACTTAGAAGAAGTAAAAAAGGTAAAGTTACGACTTGAGCAGTATTAAAATCAATTTTTTGGTTTTTTAGTTTTAAAGGATGTTTAGCAAAGTGCAGATATAATCATTTTAGGACCCTAATTTAAAAATAACCAAACTTTGGATGATGTTTAAAGTTTAATCACTTCTTAAGTAATGAATCTTTAATCATCGATAATATATTGGAAAACAATATATCCCGAGAGTTTTAATATAAAGTATTATGTAAATTTGTATTATCTTTCGAAAACTCTTGTTTTAAATTATATGATTTGTCTTCGTTAACATAAACATACTCCACTGGCACTAGCCTAACGTCTTGCATACTCGTCTCTTTAAATAAAGAGGAGCTTGGGTTAATCATGTAATCTTAAACATTAGATAGAGTATCAAAATGCCCTTATTTGTATCCTAAATCACGAAATTGCCACTAAATTACTCCCTTTAACTGCCATAACAGAACAGACTCTATCAGCTAAAAACTTCTGAAAATGAACAAGTCAATCCCCGTTTTTTCCTTACATGTAATTATAACCTTATCTATACCCTTTTTCGTATTTTCACTCCGAACCGGACTACCACGCCTTTCCGACCCATGCAACCGGCCGCCGGCGGATCTCCGATCACTCCAAACCGATCAAACAACGGTACTAATCAACGGCTACTCCGAACACCGGATTCCACTTCTCCACTCAATCGCCGCCACTTACGCCGCCGCATCCTCCGTCGTAGCCGTCATTATCCTCTGGAGCAACCCTTCAACTCCGCCACAAATCCTCTCAGATCTCTCCCGAAACCTCTCCCTCTCTGCCGCGGGTGCAACACCAATCACCATCCTCCGTCAACCTTCCTCCAGCCTCAACCTCCGTTTCCACCCTCACACATCCATCACCACCCGATCCGTCCTCATCTGCGATGACGATATCGAACCGGACACAAACTCAATAAACTTCGCTTTCAACATCTGGAAATCCAACCCAGATCGCTTAATCGGATTCTTCGTCAGATCTCATAACTACGACTTAACCCATAAATCCTGGATCTACACAATGGAAACCCAGAAATACTCAATCATGTTAACAAAATTCATGATCTTAAACTTCCATTACCTCCATCAATACACATGCAACAAAGAATACTCGAAACTGAAACTCATAGTAGACGAAAAGAACAACTGTGAAGACATATTGATGAACTTTGTGATAGCGGAGCAAGTGAAAAAGGGTCCGATTATGGTGGGTGCGAAGAAAGTGAGGGATTGGGGAGATGCAAGGAATGAAGGTGAAGGTATGAAGGAAAGGGAAGTGGGTTTGAGTAGTAGAAAAGGAGAGCATAGGAAGAGGAGAGGAGAGTGTATTGGTGAGTTTCATAGGTTATTGGAGAAGATGCCATTGAAGTATAGCTATGGAAGAGTGATGGAAGCCATTGGAGAACAAGGTTTATGTGAAAAAGGTGGTAAGTTGGTGTATTGTGATAAACAAATTCTTAGATGAAATTATGAGAATTTTCCAACTTTTTTTTTTTTTTTTCTTTCAATGTATAATTCAAAAAAAGAAAAAGAAAAAGAAAAGTTGTCATGTGAAAAAACTTTAAAAAGACAGTAATAATAATAAAATAATGTGATAATCAAAATATAAAAAATAATATGTAATAGAAATCGAAAGACAAATGCTAGAATAGTGCAAATACTGTTAGTATGAAAGAAGAAATAGGTATGGTGCATCAAATTACCACCAAGCCTATTCTGTGGGAAAGTGAAACGATGCATTACTATCTACTAACGTGCTACTTTAGTCCCATCTACCGATAAACACTTTACCTACGTGATAGTTGAATTGGCGACTTTCCCAATAGAAGAGAAGAGTGACCTAACCACTTGGGAAGAATCTTCTTATTCAAGGTCATGTCTTTGCCTCTTCGGTAAGCTAAATATATGTCATATCGTGTTTAATCACATGTCCCCAATAGAAGAGAAGAGTGACTTAACCACTAAATTTGAACATCAATGTTTGGTTATAAAAAATTCAAACTGAACTTGAATTTTAAATTTGGAAAACAACTTATAACTTGTTTCGGTGTCCAGTAAAGTGCTTCCTAACAAAAACAATTCGTACCCAAAAGGGATTCAAACTCAAGATTTCTGGTTAAGGATAAAATAGTACTTACTCCTACACTAATCCTTATTGGTACTTCATATATTTTCGGGTACATTGAAATGACGAAAAAAAAAATTGAAGTCTTTCAAAAGCAACACCACTTGGATACACATTTTCCCTTATTGTAGGCAAGGAAATTGCATATTGATTCAATCCATTCTTAAATTACATATGTACTTGCTTTAGTTAGAGCACAAGTACCACCCGAAGATTGTGATGAAATGGATAGTATCTCTTTACCCATAATAAGATGTTTTGGGTTCTAACAAGACATAAATACTATCTACAAATGATCCTATGAAATTTACATAAGATGAAAAATAATCACTCCTATGCAGCCAAAGGGTAACATGGCCATGTTACTAAGCTCAATTGCCCTCTCTAATTTATTAGTATTTTCTTTTGGTGGATGAAGAGGGGAGGTGGCTTAGCCTTTGTTGCTTTATTAACAATATTTCCACAAGCAACAATCACCAGGTAACACTATCCACCAAGACTAGAACATATGAGAAAAAATCACCTACTGTTTTTGTCTCCGCTATCAACTACAGCTATATCAAGGTTTGGACTTGTTCTCTTCCTGTGCATAGAAGGATTCATAAGTTGCCACTCTGGTTTTTGATTCAGGTAGCTCCATTTCTTCACTGAATCCCATTGTCATTTTCAAGAAGTCTCCCTTGTGCAACACTTTCCATTCCTACAAAGCATTTCCATAGGCCAACAGAAAAAATTAAGGACTTGCTTTTACAGAACATTAGTTAAGAGGAAGCAACTTTGACTCTCTATAATTCTCTCTCGAGCACAGAATGGCGGAACCATGATAGTCAAAATATAAAGAAATAAATACACGAAGAAGTCAAGGGGACTCAACATATAGTATATATATACAATAAATTTGTTTAACCTATCTATACAGGGTAATTTCCAACAAAGGGGCGTCAATTGACACCCCTTGGACAAGTGTTGTTCCGCCACTGCTAGCACACACACATGCACATAATTTGGTGTGAGGGCTATGGGCCCCTGATATTGTTCCTACTCCCAATCCTCCCATTTACTGAAGTAAAACAACAACTGTGCCTCAACTCGAAGCAAGCTGGGTGAAGCTATATGAATTCTCACTTCTCGATTCTCTAAGGTGACATAAAAATAAAATCTCTCATTGAAGCTACTACAGATCAATCAGCAATGAAGTTACTCCAATAGTCCAATTGATGGAGAAAACTATGAATATTTTCAAGCTCAAATGAAAACTCTGTTTATATTTCAAAAAATTGTGGAAGAATTAGTAAAGGCTTATTGGAAGATAGATGTTGAAACTCAAAAAGTATAAAGCAGCACAATGGAAACATGAGGCATGCTAGAGAACTGTTGTTATCCAGCAAGGGTTAAGTGCACTTGTTTTTTCTTGAATTTTGGGTGCACATAATCTAAAGAAGAAGAATAAAGACTATACATCTGGGGTATTTAAAAGTTTATCTCTATTAAACCACAAGAAATGGATTTAATTGTTAAATGTGAAGACAACATATCAATTTAAGTTGGCCTAAACTTTGGCAATAGACTCCTATGTATTTGGAGTTCAATGGAGAAGCTTTTCGAAGGTTTGATAGTCAGCCTTTAAATCTCTCAAGATTTTTCAGATTTTGTTATACCCAAAATCCCAAGAACTCAAATTTTCTCAACATTGTCCGTTGAACAGCAAAACTCTAGCATATTTTCCCCTAGTTCCCTTTTTGGTTGATCCGATGCACCAGAGCCTCCTTAGGAGGTATCAGGAAGGATTTCGAATGGAATAATATCGACTCGTGCACTCTTGCCATTACGAGGAAGCAAGTTCATTGAGTAGAAATGTAGAATGAAAAGAAAAGCAAGAAAGAGGAACTTCTACCAAAATGGCTCGAAGAGCATAAAAAGGTAAGAGATTGCACATACCTAACAAGTCCTAAATTATATACGATTACATTGTATGTTTTGTTTCTACAGTAAACAAAGACTTTATATGTTGGTAACTTATGACACAGCCACAACAAAACTCTATTGGAACCACTTGGGGAAGGAACGGTAAGAGGCCAAGATTCCTGTGTTTGAATTCATACATGGATCTTCCACAATTTTGTTCTAGATCTCACACTATCCTATCATACGCAGATGCAGAGACATGTTCAGTTCCTGGTCTACTCACAGGCAGAGATATGTAGATTATATGCTTGTAAATTTTTTACCAAATCCCACCACCTACTTTGGGCTTAAGATCAGGCAACCAAAAAAGTAGATATAACCCTTGCAACATAATGCATTTTCTAAATGCACAGTCCAATCGAAATGAAAAGAAACGAAGACGGGACAGGAAATTAGTACAACAAGCAATGAAGGGAGAGGCAGATATATGAGCTCACAAATTTACCTCAAAGTCCCATTCCCCATGTAAATCTGGATCCCTCTTGTTAACCCAAGCATATGTTTCAACCTGCAATGTCTTGGAACTAAGACATACTTTATAAAAACTGAATAAAATTGCAAAACTGAAAATAAATTAAACTATCACACTAAGTTTATGCCACAATCAAACAAACTGGAGCGATCCCAAATATATCACTGTAGATTTTAGTAAAGGTGGGGGGGGGGGGGGTGAGAGAAAGCGAAACATAAATTGATCATGCACTAACATTAGAATATTTGAAATACGAGGGTTTTCCACGAAAGTTATAGTCCTTCATGGTCATCATTAATTCATTACAAACCTGCCCTGAAAACCCTAATCTACAATGAACTAGAATTTTCATTTTGTCAATATGAAACTAAACTCTAAACCTATGAGGAACAATGGTATAAAAGCTCAAAAATTAAATAGAAAAGCATTATATAGGACATGTGGGCGTAAATGCAAGTACTCTAGCAAGAACAGAATTCACTACAGTGCTTAATGAACACAACACTAAGGAAACTTAATAACGTGGTATCTTTTTTAGTAATTTATCATTTGCCTCAATAAGTCCACAGAAGTAATTATCTCCCAAGAATAGTTCAGTAGATCCAATAAATAGGAACATTTGAACTATCAGAAAGATCGACTCATGCTCCATATCGTGCTTGAGAGTTGAGCCATAAAAGAGAATACACATAAATGCCACATTTTTTAAGAACTTCAGTGAATCAATACCATCAGGGAAACATCAACAGTCGTCCTTTCATACTCAGCGTCCTCAAATGCATCCAGGATATTCAATTTAGGAACAGTGATATCCAAAAGAACCTGCAATTTTGTTAGAACAAGCGTATTTAGAAGATCTGCAGGAGGGATAGATCCAAAATTTTCAGAAGGTCTCAATGACAAAGAACTGTATCAGTAATTTGTTCTCACTTCTTGTAGTTAATTATAAAGTATATGCAATGTGCCTGGACCTCAATAACGGAAGGCCATCCTTTCATTCACCATTGAATTCATGTATAAGCTATCTGGATCCCATACTTACTATGAGCAATAGCTCAATGATAAAGCAGGTAATGCTTGTTGAAGGGGTTATCATCACACGTATGGAGTAAAATGATAAGAGGAAAAGTTTAGAATTGATGTTTGCAGCCACGATGCTTGTAAAATGTTTCAAGTGATTGATTGTTAAGCATGTCTAAAATAGCTCATAAGGATGACACAATACAGTCCTGTCAATGCTCTACAAAGGTAGATAAATGCACAAAAAATGTAAAAAGGAAATTCTACAACAAAAGAAAATATTTAAAAGTTCAACAAACCTTCCCATTAACTCTTTTGTTTTCAACTGGTAGAATGGCAGGATAAACACGTCCTTTGATGCTAAACCTATGACTACACCAAAATAACAGAATCAGCTGTTACCGTTAACAAAATACTAGAAAAATGTATCCCTCACTTAGGGAAACAATGCACACAAGAAGTGAACACAACTTGGAATTGCATACAAGAAAAACAGGAAAAGAAATCCCATTACCGAGCATTTTTTAAAATATCAATTACTTGAATTTAAGGATTGGTCAACAGGTAAACACAACTTGAGAATGCATACAACCAAAACTAAAGCAAATCCCATAACCAAACATCTCCTAAATTTTCCATGTAGTCGTATTAGTACACACTAGATCCAGTATTTGCCAGGAATCTTTTGAATTATGGGTCTTATCAGTTTGTTTAGCGTTTTATATGTCAACAGACAACGTAGAGAGCTCCAGTGTCAGAGAACTCTTAATTTGACTTAAAATTATAATTTATAGAGAACTAAATTAAACAGCTCCAAATGGAGCTAGATGAAAATTGAGGATTCAAACAGCCGAGCTCGACTAGCTTGTAATTGAGGTGGTCATTATTAGGTCCCGTTAGTGATTAGTCATTACCAAACAACTTCTTTGAAAACTATGCTGAAGGTAGCTCAATCTCATAGAAAAACAAACACGAGCAGAATCAGTTGCATGAAATTTCATATAACCAGTTTCAAATTCACAAGACTCAAGTGCAAGTAGTCATCACCAATGCCTGAGCTACAATAGATTTCATAGCTACCAGTAGCTTTGTCTCAAATGTTATATTTATGTTAAGAAATGCACTTAATATATACAAAACTTTACCGAAAATGCAGTAAGCAAAACCAAATTACGGTCCAAACCCATAAATTTCAAATCTTTAACTTGTTTAGCTTGTTGTTACCTATTGTATTGCATTGCTAGTTTAAAGAACAATGTTTGTTTTGATTATTACTTCGTATCGTATCGTTAAATCCATCTTTAAAATCTCATTTTACTTAAGAACCGATTTGGTGTGATTGCGTGGTTACCTTGTTTTCTTCTTCTCATTTTATCTTTGAATAGTATCTAATAATCCTACTTTCTCCTTTACACTACCTTTTCATAACAGTTTTACCCCATAGTTTGTCCTTTAAATTGCTTCATGTGTGGCATTATGTAACAATGGAAAACGATACAACCTATTCAAACACTCTATTCATCAAGACAATACAGTATGATACATTCTTGGAAATGATATGTAACCAGTGGCGGAGCCACATATTCGACACCTCTTCATCAAAAAATTACACTATGTAGCTAGGTGAAAATACTTTTTTATGTATAAATAAATATCACATATTGACACTACTTCTACCCCATTTTACTTTTTTATATTTTAACACCCCTTAATCAAAATTCTGACTCCATCACGGTATGTAACAACCATCCAAACAAAGTGCAAGATGTCGAAACTAGAACCACAACTTCCCAATACCCATTAGATTTCCAAGTTGTCTGCTTAAAAAATTGTGCCAATTCTCAATACCCATTAAAGAAAAAGCGCATTTACCCTCATTTTCTACGTACAAATGGAATCAGAAATCGAAAATGTGAAACAAGATTGATGATTTTAATTAGAATAAAAACTTACTAGTTGTGGAGGATAGCAGGATTAGAAGGAGGGACACGTTTGAGAAGAGCACGAACAATGTCGTCAGCTAATAAGCTGCCATAGACGAACACATTGAAGACGGACTGAGGAGAAGACGCCATTAACAATACCCCAAGACGGAAAAAACTGCTTTTAAAATTTTATTCAATTGTTAGTGGTTTCTTAGAAAACTCACGACCCGATTTGGACCCAAGGTTTCTTATTTAGGAGACTCTTGATCCCGACTTGACTTCTGACCTTGAGACCCAACTCACGATTCGGAATCTGATTATCTTGATCAATCTTGATTCGAGTTAGATTTTGTTTGGAAATCAAACTTTTATTTAAGATTTGAATTTATAAATCTAATTTTAATTATATAAACTTCTATGAGAAAATGTTTAATTGTATTATGAAATAAAACATAAAACGTTTTATATTATTGCATTGCAATGATAACGTTTTATAACCCATAGTACTTGTTATTCCACGTCCAGTCACTTTTGGATCAAACTTTTGCCAAATGAATAAATCAATATGAATAATTGTATATATACACATTTACATACAAACAAATTAACATACATTATTTTAGCAATAATTTAAGAAAGTGGGGTAGTGATTTTAGAATGGCCTAAAATAAAATAGAACATTATTCATTAACATATTACACTTCAATTAGGACCTAATTCAAGTTTGGTTGCTTCTTTTTGGTCAGTATTGGGAGTATTAAAAATGTACAAATTCTAAATGTGATAATTAAAGTCAAGTTTATCAAATATGATTTTAGATAGGAGGGTATGAAAATCGTAAATAAAGATAAAATGTTAGTATGTAGTCGAACGTTGTCTTAATATTAATCTATTCATGTAGTTTGGTGATAGTCTAGAGCACCGTGTCTGTCGTATTATTAACATATTTACGTAGCTTTTGACTTTAAGTATTTGTTATTATATGTCGTTTACTATATTTAGGTGATCACACCTTGTTGTTGATGTGACGATTCCATGCATATATGCTCCATACTGATTTTCTTTTAGTTGTCATGTTTTTCTTTATTATTCGTTTTCCCCTTTCTACTATTATTTTAATTTGCTTCACTCCAATCGACTGTCTTTCGAAAATAATTTTTGTTTTCACAAGGTGAAACTAAGGTCTGTGTATCATTATTTTTAATAATTTGTGTCAAATTAAAATCATCAAAAAAGAAAAAATAATTAGGTTGATATACTTTACTCTATCTTGTTTTTGTTCATGAACATTCACAAAAACGGTGTTTTTTTAATAAAAAGTAGCCATCGGAATTTTATTTCCCGCCGGAGTTTCTTCACGTCGGCAAAGTTGACCGCCAGTTTCCGTCGGACACGGACTTCCTCCTTCCGATCTCCTTCTCCGGTGAAATCCACTCGTAAGTTCCCCTTTTCTATCTACTGCCATCTCTCTCTCTCTCGATTTATACATAACTAACTGTTCTCTTCCACGGATTTATACTGGTAAAATACGATTGGCGATTCCATTGCATATAGAATGAACTCCAATTTACTAGTTACTATGCTATTTACTTACTTTCCCTGTGATAAGAGGCTATGAAGTTGGTATAATACGAATTGGAAATTCAATTGGAGATTCCATTGCATTAAGATTGAACTCCGATTTTCTAGTTACTACGCTTTGTATTGCATACTTCCCCTGTAATAATGGCTATGAAGTTCTAATCATGTTTCATAAGAAATGTAATTGTTGTCGTTGTATGCTGATTTTGGGATAAAGGTCATAACTTTCAAGTTGTTTCGTAGATCCACATAATTTCAATTTATAGCCATTAGGAACCTAAGCATTTGATATCAATCATTTAAGATACCTCTTAAACCCAAATTCCGACATGATTCTGGTATGCTAGAAAACTTGATGATTGATATCTCGTTAGTACTTCTTTTCCCCTGCCAAGATTTTGTTTTTAGTTGAAGTTGATCTTTATTTCACCAAAAAATGTAATTACAAATCAAAGCTGTTGCTGTCCTTCAGGCTTCAGCTAACTTTGGTAATGTTCCTACTCAACTAACTTGTAGGGGTGGAGCCAGGCAGTGGTGGATCCAAGATTTTCATTAAGGGATTTTAAAATATGAAGAAGTAAAGACACGAACTAGCCAAAGGGGGTTCAACATCTACTATATACACATAAAAAATAATTTTAACCAGGTATAAATAGGGTAATTTTTCGTCGAAGGGGGTTTGGATGAACCCCCTAACATCATGCTGGCTCTTCCCCTAGAACCAGGTAGTGGAACCCCCTTCGAAGGAAAATAACACTGTTTATACATGATTTAAAACAAATTATATATAGTAGAAGTTGAACTCCCTTAAGCTTCTTCTTGTATTTACTTCTTCATATTTTCAACCTCGTTAGTGAAAATCCTGGCTCCGCCATTGCTAACTTGTACATGCAAATTAGGAGATAAATCACTAATCACATTTTTCCTATGCAACAAAAATAGACAAAGGATAACAATCTATAGATGCCAGAGTCCTCTGCCATTTGATGTTGTTTCTGCCATTGATGTGGACATGTTGAGCAATTTCTCTGCAGATCTCATCCGGAAGGAACTGTGCATGTTGAAATCTGAGTAGGTTCCTCCCTCTCCAAATCAAGGCCACTAGCATGCCGAAAATGCAGCAAATAATAGAGCTGTGGCCTGATTTCCTTTTTGCAGTCTGTGAAATCCACTGGATTTCAGCAGTCCAGTCACCAATTCCTCTTTCGGATCCCAACCAAGATTATAGACTAACATTTTGTTTGATATAATGGTGTAGCAGGGCTATGTTGCTTGGTCTCTTCAAAAATGTCGACGGGTGCGTTTCTGATCCTCCAAAATAGTGCGGCATCATTTTTGGAGAGTCCGAGCAACTAAGTAGCAGGGTAAATAGATCTTCTTGGTTCTGTTATGGGTCTTAATGTTGCCAAGTCTCAAAGAAATGTAAATTTGGCAGTTTAAAAAAAAAAGGAAATATAAATTTGGTACTTCATCTTAAAGTAATGTAAAACTTGCAAATTGCAAAGTTTCTTTCCCCTGTTCTTGAATTCACTGTATGAACAAACATCTGGAGTGGTGTCCCACCTCCAAATTACATGGTTTGACACCAGTTTATGGAGGCAATCTGTTTTTGATGTAGAAGTGCATATTTGGGACCTTCCGTATATAAAGTAAAAAGTTATTTGGTATAGATCAATATGAAAGACCACGACATATATTGTTCTAAACAATCTTTTCTCTGGCTATTATTTTCTAGTTCGTACACTGACATTTCTCTTTATGCTCACTCTAGTGATAAACCTGCCAAGTCCGTACCTCTTCTTCCGGTCAAATTGCCTCTCTCTCTCTCTCTCTCTATTATGTGTGTGAGTGTCACACACACAAAAAATCAATTGCCCATAGAGTCAAAATAGGGAAATGTTTCATTATTGCAAATCTTCTTTGCCCATTCATTCGAATGGGAACCTAGGAATGTTGTAATTTCCATCAATGCACCAAGCTGTAGAGCACAAAGCTTGTGAGTCGGATAGCTCTTCCCATAAAGCAGTAACAACATGATCTTTAGGCTACAGTATGAATCTATGTGTTGTCATCCTCAAGATTTCTGAATAAACATGAGACAGAATACTACAGAATCAAATAATTAATAAGGTGAGAACAACTCTCCACCTGCTGTGCTACTAAATTTGCTTTAACTGACCTTGACTTTCAAATAACCCTAGAGTTCCTGAAGATACAATTTAGATTCCTGAAGACAGTAGTCCAAATAGTTTGAGTTTTCTTCCTTTAGTCACTGCTTTCATCTCCTACTTTATGTTGGACTATCGACTCCTCTAACAGTCTGGGGAAGAATCTAAACTTCATAAGATAAGGCTAGAATTAGGTTGTCCAACAGATGGAATGCATTATAAACTACAGAATGAGTCAATCATCTCATGCTCCATCTTGAAATTCTTCAAGATATTTCGGGTGTGTTAATTTCATTGGTTGATATTCATTGGGTAATAGTACTTAAATGAATTAATTGCTACCCAGTTTGGTACTAGGATCCCAAGGGCATAACGATACTGGTGGAATTTGGCATTACATTTTTACGGGCTATCCAGAAAGAGAGGAATACAAGATGTTTCAAAGATGACAAGGCTGTGGTGCAGTCTCTGAGTGTTAGATATTTTCTTCTGCTGCAATTATGGTTTAAAGAGGGCCGCATAGGACGAATACATACTTAATTGCAGTTTATGGTTTCTCTATCATTAGCATAATTTTGTCTTCAGAATGAGTTACTCATCTTCTATTTTTCTCCTTTCTAATCATTTTTAGTGCTTTGCGCTAGTGTGGCTTGTTTGTTATCATTAAAATCGAAGATTAGCTCTAAAACATTCTGATAACCACTCTGTATCAGTGGTTCCCCAGTAAGTTTCTACCATTATCCACTTGTGTATAGTGCTCTATTCATGAAGCCTTAGGGTCTTAATATTATGTCATTGCTTCTCTTTGTTATTTCAGCTATCGGAGATGGGTATATACCTGAGTTCTCCGAAAACGGAGAAATTTTCGGAAGATGGTGAGAATGTTAGGGTTAGATATGGTTTATCATCAATGCAAGGATGGCGAGCAGCTATGGAAGATGCTGTGAGTAATCAGTAATGATTTTATCTACTTTAGCAAATATGTTGCAGCATGTAAGTTTGTCAAATAAAAGAAATTCATCCAGTAGTTCTTTAGGGTATTTATGCCGAAAGAAAAATGATTGTAATACCAAAATAGGAAACCTGCACACTATTACTCTATGCTTTTCAAAGCTTTTTATGTAGGAAAAGATTAGCTTGTAGCCGATGCCTAATATACAGTGTTTTCTGCAATTCATAAATAAAAGGATTTTTTTAGACTCCATCTGATGCTCATATCTCTATCCATTATTTTTATATTGAGTTATGTGATCTGACACATCAATCCTAGTTGGTCCCTGACTTGTAGGGCGTGAAGTTACAGTCAGACCAATTATTTAGCATGTTTTCCATCTATTTGGGAGCAATTACAAACTGCCTTTTCTTTGCTTGCTCTATGAGAACTAATAAACACATATACAAACCGAAAGTTTGTAATTCTCTGGCTACTTCGTTGTTCCGGTTAGCTACCCAAATCACTTGGTAATACCCTCCTTGGAAGGAGAAAGAGAACCAAATAAATGAAAAGAAATCATTTCTTGCAATGTGCAACTACCACACAAACTATGGCAACTCTTTGCTTGTCTAGCTGGAATTGTTTTGGGTGACGCCTCAAGATACTTTTGACCTTATATGTAGTTGGAACAGTATAGATGGAAGAACAAGTCATAAGGAGTGGTGGAAGATTGTTCCAACTTGCATATGGTGGACAATTTGGAGAGAGAGGAAAGCAAGATGTTTTGAAGGCAAGAGCATCTCAATTCAGAAGATCAAGAGTTCCTGGGTTTCTCTTTTTTACTTTTGGTGTAAAGAACAATTAGTAGATGATTGTGAATCCTTACTAAACTTTCTGATCTCATTGTAAGAATTACTCGAGGGCTGTATTTTGTAGATAGTTGATACCAGCTCTTCTTTTTGGGTGCTGATGAATATAACATGTTACCACCACCACCAACAACATACCCAGTATATGGGAGCAAATGGGGTCTGGGGATAATATAACATGTTACCATTTTCATTAAAAAATAAAAAAAAATCGGAAGAATCTCCCTGTAAAAAGGTTGATTATTTAAGACATCGTTCTTTAATGTGATTGTTGGGAAGGGGAGTCCACATCCACATCCACTCAAGTTGTGATGTTTATTGTGCTTTACATTAGTTTGATACACATTACACAGTACATGTTATTGTAGCTACTTTGGGGTGCCTTTTCGTATGTAATGTGTGGTTTTATTTTGCAATACTTGATCAGCCTCTGTGTTTATCATAGTGTATAAGCTTATGGAAAGATTCAGCTTGATGCATGGTGCGCTTTATTTTGATCTGACTTTTGCTCTAATTTATTTAGCATGCAGCAATTACTGACTTGGATGCTTCCACTTCCTTTTTTGGTGTCTATGATGGTCATGGAGGTACGTATTTATATATATGCATCGCTGAAATTATGCTCCCCCTTACCTTTTCTTTTATAGGAAGTTTGCCTCTCGCCGTACCTTGATGTATGGCACTTCGATACTTATATCCTTAAACAGTTGAGTGATGAAATATTCTTGAGTATGAGTGAAGAAAAATATGGTTGTGATACGTCCAGCATAAGTGGGATGCTATTCCATCTTATGAATGGAATTTTAATATTCAATTGTTCATTCAGATGTATTTTCCTTCACTAGTCTAAGGCCATGGGAGAAATTGAGTCTAGTTTAGATCACTGTCACCGTGAATATTTTGTGGGAATGTTTGCAATTATGGTATTTGCAGCTTTTAATTGACTTTTGAAGATCCACGCAAACTTGGTAGTTCTGTTTATAAAAGCATTACTTATTCAACCTAATTTTTGTATAGAGTTTTAGCAGACAAAACAAAGGAGGATTTTCCCAACATAATTCCTTAACTAGACAATTCTCCACTATGATTCTCAGTATGACCGCAATTGGTATCACGTAGATGCCATGCTGACCAAAAGACTTCTCAACATTTTTTCATGATTTTTTTTCTTTCACAATTTGGAATTTAGACTTTAACAGATGAAGTGGGATGAATGAACTGCAGGATAGTCTTTGTTTATACACACACATGAGCTCACTAAAAAAGCAAAACCCAAAATGTATAACAAAAAAATGTAAAAGGTTATCTAATGAGGGGCCTGTGTGGAGTTTGATCTTAAGAAGAAGAATGAGGACAAAATGGAAATTCAACAACAACAACACATGTAGCAGCTCACATCATCAAAGAAGTAAAATTTCTATATTAGCCCTGTGAGGACTACAAAAGTTAGCTATACTCCCTTGCATATAATAGTAATGTATTAATTACGTGAGTTTCTAAACTGCAAACCAAACACCATACCAATTTTATACATGAATAACTTACCTCCTAACTAGCTACCAAACGTGGTATTACTTATGCAGGATTTGATACCTGCATAATTCCCCTCCAAACACGCTACCAAATGACCCCTTAATGAATTATGTCGTTTATGATGTTGAAGATATTCTGCATGTTGGGATACTATGACATGAATTTGCTGATTAATGATATTCCTTGTTGTGATGTTCCTTTGGTGAGAATGGCATTTCTACATTTGGAGGTGTTCAGATTGTTCTACATGCTCAGCGGCATGTTTTATGTATTTCCCATCTAAATTTGCTGTCTTCTGGACTCTATTTGTTCATGGTATGGTCTACAAGTTGTTTTGGTTTGTATATAGTTGAAGTATATCTGATTTAGGATACTGAAGGTTCATTTGCTTGCTAGAATGCAGGGGAGAAGCTCCCCTAGCCTTGAAATTTCCTTTTCAACCATGATTGTTAGGCACTTCAATTCATGTAACCTTGTATGCACTAGAAAGATAAGTAGGCTACTAATGTGCATTGTTAAAGATGTTTGCATAATCAATATGGCATATGCTACCTTTGTGATATGTGAAATAACTGAACTATTTCAGGTAAAGTTGTTGCTAAATTTTGTGCCAAGTATCTACATCAACAAGTACTCAAGCATGAAGCGTATCTACAAGGAGATATTGGAACTTCAGTCCAGAAAGCCTTTTTCAGGTGATTTCTTGAAGTTTTGGTTGTATAACTGAGTTATGATTTCCAATCCTGAAAGACATCTCTTGGAAGAATTCCTCCCTTAGCTTGTTAATGCACTTCCAAGGTCCAACTCCATAAAGGTCATTATTCTCCTTGGTACTCCATCTGTCTTGCCTCCCATATTTGACATTCACTACCTCTTTTCAGATACTTGTTGGTTCTTGAGCATATCTCCACCGCCATTTCATGATCTCTGATTCCCAGACCTCCGTGCTGCTTTGGCATAATTACATTTCCCACTTCACAAGATGGAACTTATGGCCGTCATAGATCCCCTTCCATAAGAAAGATCGTCTGATTTTGTCAATTTGATTCTGTACCTTGGATGGTATGGGGAGCATTGACATAATATATGTGGGGATACTGTCAAGTACACTGTTGATACGAATCAACCTGCCTACCATAGAGAGATATACAATTTTTGCATTGTGAGATCACTAATTGTTTTTATGCTGCTAAGCTGTGTGTTGAAAGATTTTGTTTTGTTGTTGGTGCAGAATGGATGAGATGATGCGTGGTCAGAGAGGATGGAGGGAGCTTGCTGCGCTAGGGGATAGATTAAACAAGTTTTCGGGTATGATAGAGGGTCTTATATGGTCTCCAAGAAATGGTGATGGAAACGGAAATACTGATGACTGGGCGTTTGAGGAGGTATATGCTGTGCAGATAATACTGAGTTAAAAAGAAATTGGGATTGAATGTGATTTATTGCTGTCTTTTTGTTTTATAATTGACATATAATTTTTTGAAATTGACGCTAGGGGATTTAATTAAGGAGAATTTTCTTTTCCTTGTCTTTTCCCGTGGCTCATTGGGAGCTTCCTGCATATTGCCATTGTCGTGCACATTGCTTGATTGGTTTATGGATGTGTTTACCATTATCAGGGTCCTCACTCTGATTTTCCTGGACCAACTTCTGGATGTACTTCTTGTGTTGCGATCATTAGAGAGAACCAACTCATTGTTGCGAATGCTGGCGATTCTCGCTGTGTGATTTCACGGAAAGGGCAGGTGGGATGCTATTGTAGTGTTAATTACTCTCTTTCCTGCCCTCTTATAGTTCTCTTTGGTGGATCTTTTATAGTGAAGTAGTGTTCCAACATGGAAGCTCAGCATGCCATGACACTGAACTTGCTAGGGCTGGGTCATAGTGTTAAATGCGCAGTCATGGGCTTTTGTTGTTACGATAACATTTATGGTTTATATGAAGCGTTGAAATGAATATTCATGTGTCTTTTGTCCAGGCATATAATCTGTCGAGGGATCACAAGCCTGATCTTGAGATTGAAAGAGAGAGAATTTTGAAAGCAGGTGGTTTCATCCATGCAGGGCGTGTTAATGGCAGCTTAAATCTTGCAAGAGCTATAGGTATTATGTGATTTTATTCATGAACCTTTATTAATCTGCTTAAATGCTAGCCAATGGAAATACAGTTTGCAACGTCAGTAATGGAGCAAGATAAAAAATGTAATAAGGATCAGAGGCGGATCCAGGATTAAAGCTTTATGGGTTCAGTTTTTAAGGTTCTTAACTCATAGTATTTTTAAACTTATGGGTTTATATCTACTATTCGTTGCATTTTTCGTGGATTTTTACGCATAAATTTATGCTCCGCGACAAATGTATTAGGTTCATACTCTACGTACGCCTCTCTTTAGGATTTGTTTTCTAAGTGGGAAATTCAGAATTTGAACTTTTGGCTATTTGAGAAAAATATCTATTGGATGAGATAGTTAGCATATCTTAACTTCATTGCAGGTGACATGGAATTCAAGCAGAATAAGTTTCTGCCAGCTGAGAAGCAAATTGTTACAGCCGATCCAGATATAAATATTGTATGTTCCTTCAGGCTCTTCATGAATTGTGCAATGTCTTCTATCATATTGTTAAGACATCTATTCTCTGAGAAGTCTTGATTCTATTAGGTGGTGCATAATATTCTTTGTTCCATGTGTACAACTGTGTCTATTTAAGCATGTTGGTCATTTGGAGACGGTTCTTTCCTTTAAAAAACTGTCTTTGAATGGCCAAACACTCTGAAATAGCAATCAGTGGTAAATCATGCTCGCATTTTGGAAGTTTAAAATAGCCTAGTGTCAATCCAGCAATCATTGGTTGCTCTAACTTATTGTAAAACTTTTTACTGTTCATCAAATTTCATCATCTTGTTGTTGCAGTAGTTATATTTAAGCTTAGTTGTTAAGATCCATGTGATGAGATTAGATGGAATAGTTCATATGGCTCAAAAGAGGAATCAAATGCAGTTGATGTCTAGGAAGATTGTTTGATTTGATGTAGGGTTGTCAAATAGGCGGGTTGGGCTGAATTTGGGCAGGTCTAAATAGACCGAGTTAATAAATTGGCCGGTTAGTAATGTGCCCAAAGGTTGCTTGAGCTGAAGTAGACTGGGTCACGATAGGTTATAAACAATGGCTCATTGTTCAACCGCCCAACTTTTACCAGGTTTTAATTTCTTTTTTGGTTTTCTTATAATTTGTTTGATTACCGGACAAAACTATTTTTATTTTATTTTATTTTATTTGTATTATACCTATATATAACTTCTTCTTTTTTTGAGAAGGTAACAACTTGTATTCTATTTCCAAAAAATCAGAAACCTGCCACAATAAGTTACAGGTTTCCTAATTACAATTGAGGTGTAGTATCCAGAAGATCTTCGACCCTTTTAACAAAAATTTACAAAGATCTTAAGACATCCATAATTGATTCTAGATCTTCCATATACTCCTGTTTACACCAAAAATGAAACAAAACTAAACACTTCATCTTCATCTCCTGGATGTTGTTGCTCTTGTTCTGATGGCACCTGAGGTTTTTTTCTGTCCAAGCAGCCCACCAGATGCAAGCTGGTATAATTTTCCACCTATCCTTATGGTCTGAAATGTTAGCATAACTGCTCCAGATCTTCAAGGTCTGATCTATTTTCCTTGGCATCACCCCAGCTCAGACCCTTCATACTTAGGAAAATTTCCCATAGTTGAAGGGTAATCCTGCAGTGTATAAATAGGTGGGTTACTGTCTCAGCCTTTTCTTCACACAAAAAACACCTAGGGCTTAGATGGATCCCCCTTTTCATGAGATTTTCTTGAGTTAACACAGCTTGTTTAGCCAAAAGCCAAGTGAAACAGGAAACTTTATAAGGAATTTTGACTTTCCATATAAGCTTCCAAGGCCAGTCCTCAATTTGATTATCATAAGGGTTTTAACTTTTTGTAGGCCCTTTTCACACTGAATCTACCTTGACTGTGGCCTGCCACTCCAATCTATCTTGGTCAGTTGAAATTCCTTTGAATTGCTCCAATTTACTGTAGAACTCAACTAAACTCAAAATCTCCCAGTCATTAAAAGGTCTTTTAAAGCTCAAATTCCATCCCTGATTTGACCAAACTTCAGCCACAGTGGCCCTTTGTTGATGGTTTAGGGTGTAAATGTCATTGAAGGTATCCCTTAGGGGAGCTTGTTCTAACGAATTGTCTTCCCAGAAAAGAACCTTCCTGCCATCTTCCGTTCTTATGCTGCAATTCTCTGTAAGCTTTGGCCACAGGTTCTGATGGACCTCCAAAGATTGATTCCACAAGTATCAGTGACCATTTTGGTGGTCCAATGATCTGCCATTTCATACTTCAGCTGGATTACTTCTTTCCAGAGTGCTAAGTGCTAACTCAACAAAACAAAAAATTCTTTAAATATTTGACAATGTTTTTCATTGGTCAATTTGAGTTGCATGCTTAGCTCAACTCAGCCCAACTTTAGATGGGTTGATTTGGGTGGGTCAATATGGGCTGAATCAATAAACAGGCGGCCATCAACCCGACCAAACTTGGGCAGTTTATAGGCGGGTCATATTTTCATCGACTAATTTTGTCACCCCTAATGTTCTGATATGCAGCCTACTATGGTCCTCCAGAACGGAGTTTATTTAACATTTGAAGCTTCTTTCTATTTTCAATTTCAATTTGTTTGTGGAAGCGTTAGTCTAGTAGTATAGAGGTTTAAAAGTACTGGTATAAGTCAAGTGTATATGTAAGGGCAGTCCAGTGCACAAAGCATCCCCGTTAACAGGGTGAAGGTCCGCATCCCAAGAGCTGTGATGTAGATAGTCTACACAAATGCAAGCATTAGTGATTGTTTCTACGGCTTGAACCCATGTCCTATAGGGCACCCATACAATTGTACCGTTGCTCCAAGGTTCCCCTTCATCATGTGTATATGTGATTCTCGTAATATCTTTGAGCCTCCAGATATCTCTATTGGGGCCTTATTCTATTGAAGTCGTGTGTTTCTAATTAAGAATTTCCTTCTTGGAGTTGCCTGATTTTCTGGAAGCCTAGGATGTATGGTTAAGAGCTAGATTTTTTTTGTTCTCAACGCCGTTATTCTTGAATCTATGAATAAACCTTGAGGCTCCCCTTGATTAAAAAAAAAAAAACCTTGAAGGCCCAACTATTATGCAACTCTTTTGGACAAAAAACTCCAGAAGAATAAGCCCCAGAACTGCTTTGTTTAATTCTTGGAAATGGGAAATGTTAGAGTTAGTCTAATTTGACATAGGAAAACCCTACACTGGTCCAATGTCAATAAATGGAGACAAGTATCTAGTAGAGGCTGCACCAGTAAGGTTCCTGCTTATGCCTCCATGAGAATCAAGCTAATCTCTGATTCGGAATGTGCTAGTGACAGTCCGAGTTACAGCGCATAGCTAAGGTTTATCAGTTGATTGATATTGCGTCTTTTCAAAACAATCTTCCCGTAGATATTAAGCTGTTGAACAACTCCTTATCAATATCGCGCTCTATAGTAATTATCACACTTAAGGTATTAACAAATCATATCCATTTTGTCAATCAAAGATCAAATTTCACCATGTAAATCTGTTGCATAAAAATGCCAACGGAAGATAGGCTTTGTTTGGTGTATCTTGTTTAATGGTGTTACATTTAACTTTATGGTTTGATGGAAGGGAAAATATTGGTATGAACTACTGAAAAATTAGAAGTTCTTTTCTTATCAATTTTGAATTGTGAAATAATATTAATGCCTTGCATTGCTTTTTCCCCATTCCCCTATATTTCTATACAACATATTCTAACATTTTTTGTTTTCTAATTAGGTTGATTTGTGCGATGATGATGATTTTATTGTCCTAGCTTGTGATGGTGTATGGTATGCTTTCTAGACTCTTCGTTTCAATTTGCAAGATCCGATAGGCAATAAGACTACAACAAAGAAGAATGCATATAGACAGTAAATTGTAGGTCATTTCTAATTGGAACTAAAAGTCTATCTTGAAGTGGGGGAAAATTAGTGGACATTGAAGTGGGGGAGAATCATGAGGTCTCAGATCAAATACCAGAGGAGGGAAAGGAAAAAGTCACTAGGTGATTTCTTCCCATCTACTTAAGCCTTGGTGCGTTACCCGGTATCCGAACTTGATGGAAGATAGAAGGTATCCATCGAGGTGTACGCAAGCTGGTCCGGACCCCATATTATAAAAGAAAGTTTTAATCACATAAAATACTTAAAAGTAATGTTAGTATCAGTTTATCGTAAAAAAAAAAACTGAAGTATCAATTAGACAACAATCAATTTTTGTGATGAGTAGATGACTCACTTGTTACTTTATTTCTTTTTGCCATGCGGTGTCTTGTTCTCTGTATTTCTCTTCGTAATAAAAGGTGAACAAAAAGTAATCCTTTTTGAGGAAAAGGTAGCATTTTTAGAACATGTTATTGATGGGTAAATGAGATTGTAAAAATTAAACAGATTTTAGATATGAAAAGATATCATTCTTTTGGGCAAGTAAAAAAAAGGAAAAGTCATACAAATTGTGACATGTAAGTATTTTGCTTTGCTGATTTCATGTTTTATTTTTTAATATGAAATTTCGGTTGCAAATCTTTTTAAATGATTTGTTTTTTTCCCCGTTTTTACCATGTTTTCAATCCTTTCCTGTTCTAACGGTTTTTCCATTTTCCCATCATTCTTAAAATATCTTCACTTGCTTTTTTGCATTCCTCTTTTTCTTGTTGTTCTTGAATATTTTGGTCGTATATTTTCTTTTTGTTGTAATTTCTATCTTTTTCATATTTCCGCCATTTATGTTCTTTGTCGAAGTTTCTTTCCCATGTTTCCTTGGGATTTGAAATTTAACTTTTGGGGTTGGAGGATAAACTCATTTTTTGTGGTATTGTATTACTAAAAAAATTATTCCGATGTTAAAGCAAGTATTGCATTGGATTAGATAGAATTATTGACTAGTTATCCTATGCGGGACACCGAGTACCATGCTCTGGACGAGCATTTGACATTTGAGCTATAATTACCTCTACAATCTATTCTAGAGAGTAGACCAACTTAATCCCTCCAGATGTTTTTAGAAGGCGAAATTAAGGCATGCCTAGTGCTAGCTTTTGAAGATAGAAGCAATACTTTACAGACTATTAAGATGAACAGTATTCTTTTGTTTCATTTCTGGTGTAAAGAAAGCTTTGTAGAGGAGGCAGAATCTGTGGTAGACTTGCTAGGCTCTCTGTAATCTTTGGGAGGACATAGCTGGATTTCTGTTTCCCGTAAATATGGCTTGGCACTATTTTCGTGCTACTTTTGTTCATATTAATATATACATGTTACCCTCCTCAAAAAATGTACACCAGAAACTTAACAATACTCATTCTTGGTTCTCATTTTTCAATTGTTCCTGTGGTTTTTCTTCTCATCTACCACTTGTACATTGCTTCAAAGCTCTCTATTCTATTGTCGGAATAATCCGATTATCACGTGGCGTTTTCTTGTTTTGCAGGGACTGCATGTCGAGCCAGCAGTTAGTGGACTTTATACATGAGCAGCTCAAGTCGGTTAGTCTGATAGATGATGTTTCTGTACCATTAAGATTAATTATTGCTTAAGTACAAAATTCAAATATGTTTTTTTAGCCATAGCATTGAGTTCTTTATGCTATGTGATATATTCATCATGTTCACTGTATGGGTGTGCCGAAGGCCAAAGATTATATATAAAGCCACTAAAGGTGAAACCTGCGGAAAAGCTAGTTGAGGAAGTGCATTGCCCATAGAAAAGATTTTGCTGATTTGTTTCTTTCAAAACGAATAGTTCTTTTGGCCATGCATGCTTGCCATATTTTGGAATGTACCTATGCTATTTGCCACAAATGAAACTTTGCTATGAGAAGAGGTATAAGGCTGAAAGGGAACGCGTTTACTTGTGCAGTATCTTTGATTGCCTAGTTGACTTGGATCTCTTTGTCTTGATACATTCTGCTACTGGCTCCATTTAATGCTATGGCCGACCTCTGTTTTAGACATCTTTATTTGTTCTTAGTTTTTGTTCATTTTAGCCAGTGCAGGAGGTTGGGTAGATGTGATTCTTTGATGGGTATCGGGGGTGGTAAATTTTGATTCTTTGATCAGAGGTTGCATAGATATCATGCAGCAATCGAATGTTGTCATATCACTGAAGAATACTGATTGACCAAGGAGGTTTTTGACTCTTGTAGGAAAGCAAACTTTCTGCAGTATGTGAGAGAGTTCTTGATAGGTGTTTGGCACCGACAGCTGGAGGTGAAGGATGCGACAACATGACCATGATTTTAGTACAAATCAAAAAACCTGTTCCCTCTGGGGCTTCTCCGAGTGACGAACCATTAGCTTCTCCAGGTGATGAGCCGTCAGCTTCCAGTGAGAAACTCCCTGCTTCAGATGATGTAATTGCTGAAACAAAACCAGCAGAGTGTGGATCAAGTTCATAGTCAGACACCCCTCTTATTTAATAAGTCTCATCTGCAGTTGTAAATGATTGTTTTTGAGCTACAAGGATAAAAAATTATAGCTTTTACTGCTGCTGGTTGTATATGTTGTTTTGTGTTGTACTATATAACTCTTTGGATGACTTGTATAGATGACCAGATGTTCTTGACATGAAAAGTAAAACCAAATTACTTTTTTATCCAAATTGATTTTTCTTTTTCACAAACTACACAATTCCCTTGATAGTTGATACTTCTGCAATTACATTCTTTTCTCTAATTGTACGTGAAAACTATTTTTTTTTGTGACAATTATCAAGTGGAAACGTTATCTGGAAATAAGAGGGAGGGGAAGAAACGGGTAAAATTTATAAACATCACTTTCAGACACTATCATGGAGTTTCACTTGTAGAAATTGAAATCTGCAACACAATAGTTTCAAAGATGGGATCGAAAAATGGTCAATGAACATTATTTCTACATAAAAGAGATGGGAAGAGGTGAGATTTGAGCCCTGTCTAACTAGGAAATATGAAAAAAGAAAGACTATTTCTAAGTTCACAACACTATTTTCTTGTGATATATAATGAGCTATAAGTAATGCTACACTCAAGTACATAACCAATTGAAGAATATCGTCCTACTAGAGGTTGCTCGAAGCAATGACTGGAGATTATTACAAATCCTGGACTTCCAATTTTGTTTTGATTTCTATGTATCAGTATTCTGGTTTGTTTTCTTCATCTTCTCCGTAGGTCCCGGTAGGGTCCTTCCTCCTCCTGGTCCTTCAACAAGCCTAGGAAAGCAAGAAATCCGAAAAAGAAGAACCCACCTTTCCAATGGCCTCCACCACCCCCACCTCCACCTCCACTTCCATCATCATCGCGAGGGGGAAATCCAGTCCCACCATCATCCAGGTCAGGAGATTTCTCCTTTCCTGCATTCAGCCCCGACATATCAGCATTCAAATGATACTTTCCACTGGATCTTTATATAGTGCAAAAGTAGCTGTTTAACTTTTTTGTTGATAAACCTTGGTGAAAATCATTGGTTAAGTAGAGCTACAACTGATTCTATGATCTTTTTACAGCAGCTGGACGGAGCGCAGTGAAAACAACTAAGTTGCAAAATACAAATTGTTTTATTTCCATTCATTGGTCTACCAGTTACTACTAAGAGCATGAAAAGATTACCTTGAACTGGTGCAACTGTAATGGTTGATGATTCTCGTGTAACCGTCTGTGTCTGGCCTTCAGCACATCTCGCATTCTGCATTGATGCAAGAACAAAAGGTCAAACAAAAATGTTTATAGTAGTATAGTTTACTTGAATGATACGGGAAATGGAAAACCAAATGCTGAATGTGGGTAGTAGTAGTAGTAACAGCATCAAGAACAGCGATATACATATTAATCAGTTGCTTTTTCGGATTGTCTTGCCTGTAACTTGAAATGCTACCACTTAAAAGTACTCCCTCCGTTTCAATTTGGTTGTCGTATTTTTCGGTACTTTCTACATATCTTTAGTTTTAAGACCACAAGATTTAAAAGTCTTCTTTGTTTTCTTAAACTCCGTGCCAAGTCAAAACCAAACAAACAAATTGAAGCAGGTGGAGTAATAAACAAACATATATCTCCACAAGTCCACATGTTACCTTCTCAAAGAAAATGTATTTTTCCACATGTTACATACCCATATCTATAAACAATAACTAGCAAATAGAGAAGCTGATAAAGATTTCAGGGTACTTGTTCTAGTAAATGCAGTTAGTTTTCACTTTGCTGACTGCAAAACCCGCTTGGCATGCGGAACTACATATATAGAGACAGAGTCTAATGTGATAACTGATAACTTATCCCATAAATAGCTACTTGCAATAGCATTCTGAAGCTCCAAAGCTTCTCACAGCAAAAGTTGTACAAAATTTATTATCAAAGACATGACAAGTATGGATTGACCCACAAGAATCACCGGAGGCGTGTAATTAGGTAAACAAGGCAATGGGAGCAATTATACGAAAACAAGCACTGAAGAGACTGATACCAGAGCAGCAGCACATATTATTGAAGCACGCTTTTCTTGAACAGGACATCTCAAGCGTCTTCTATTGTTAATGAGTTGTGACTGCATGCCAAGCAGATGGAGGCCAACTGGAACCGATACTATTGGCTTGAATTGCTTCCGGCATTGATCCCCTGCTCTCACTGTGACAACAACATTCAATGATTAACAACCTAGATAGCACGACTTTACAGGATGAGCAGCAAATCTTCACAAAGATTTTGCCAACATTGGATTTAAAAGTATGAAATGTCTTGATGACACTGTTGTAGCACCTTAAATGAAAACGTTATGATCAAAAAAATGTAAATATTCAATTACATTACTTGAAAACCTAAATACAATCACATCAAGTTAACTATAAAATCAAAGGAAAATTCTTTCATTATTTTTAAAATCCAATGAGTTAAAATAACCAAATACAAGCAAGATAGATGATAGATCATAAACCAAATGTTCACTTCTACTGATTTGCAGTATGAAGATATTATATATATATATGACATGAGCCTAAATGGAGCGACATGGGTAATGATGAGGATTCATATATCCGACCCCAACTTGCTTAAGATTAAGCAGTGTATTTGTTGTTGTCGGGAGTATTATATATATGGCTGTGAGTGGGTCATGGGTGAGGGCAATTGATGTTTTCATATAGAGACAAAAAGAAAGCTAAAAAGTCTAATAATTTCATATAGAGACAAAAAGAAAGCTAAACAGTCTAATAATATAAGCAGAACAGCAACCATGATATTACAAGAGAATCGTTACTTAACGTGACTGTCTTAACTCCTACAGCACTTACACAGCAATTGCTTTTCTTATGTTCTTACATCTTATGTGGCAAAGGAATCTCAGTGGATAACGCAAGAGATGATATCTATTAACGTTAAACAGGATCAACGATATGACAGTTTTCACCATGTGTTCCTAATGACATAGCAAAAAGTAAGTATGACAACCCTTCAGAAGAGATGCAGAGGTATAACCAGTCCGGAATATACACCCACATACCTATTGGCAAAGTAGCTACACTCATGGTGGTACTGGCAGTTAACGACATCTCTTTGCAAGAATTCTGAGTTTCCCTGAAATTGAACTCCTAATAGAATCCTGAAATTCGAAAGGAAGAGTAGATTCAATATGCTAATGTATTAAATTTCTTTGTCATGGAAATGGAAAACCTTTCTCGCCTTTGGCGCAATTCAAGTGTTATTACCAACGGAAGGATGGTAGTGTCCACTATCAGGCTATGACTTCATTCGATTATTTGAGTCATGAGTGTTTGATAATCAGTGAAGTTTGTACATAAACAGAAAATCAGCCAATATTTTTTCCAGAAAACGTCCGGTTAATGATCAGTGAAGCAACTAAATTTCTTCATTACCAATTTCCACATTTTCTTTCCAAAGCTAATAAAAAGACCACTAAATTAGGGAATGAACATAGAGGGCCAACTCCATCTCAACTGCCCACAGCAAACTACATTTTCTCACATTTTCCTGTCTCTATCCATCCCGGCCTCTTAATAAGACAATACAAAGTTCAACTTGGGCACTATGAGAAAGTAGACACGGCAGAATTAGATGCATATGAGGGGAACATTAGCAAACAACCACGACTGAACCTAAATTCTAAACTTTGTACGGAGACAAATCAGATTCTAATTTAAAGCCTGAGACAGAAGATCCATTATTCATCAAAGGGTTAATCTCAAGGAGAGATGTGCATTAGTGGGTTCCATAGCTCCTAGCCTCCAACTCTGGAGGAAATAGTTGTGCATTCCAAAATCATGTATCTTCAAAGATATTACTAGTAAACTCAAACCAAAATAACAAACTTAATTGCAATTATTTTGTTACAATCTTATAAAACTGTAAATACAAGTATACAACCATATCTTAGATCAGATATCACATGTATTCTGTAGCATAACTAAACAGAAACCACCCAAGTATACCTTCTTAAGACGAGGCTCATAATGGCTCCTTTGGAGCATACATGTGTATTACATTAACTAATCTAGACGTTAGTGGCATACCCAGGATTTTTCGCAAGCAGTGCCTATAGTTCAGCTTGTAAGTAAGTTTGGGTCTAAGATTTTGTTGGTTTTAAGATTTTACTTTCTGATTCAAATTGATATTTACTTTGTATTATTCCCAATCAGTGACAGCTTATATTATATATACATAATATTCTTATAAGAAATATTTACACAACACAATGTTCTGTGACGTTCTGGAAGAAGGTGTCTCCACCACTGCTAGACACAAGACAGGGCAACCTGCACTTGCTTTGTGATATTCCCAAATAGACAGACGCCTCTAGTTTAAGCTTCAGTTACATTACTTTTCATCTGCCTTGATATACCAATGTGTAAAGGTCTTACAGGGGGGGCGTACTTCCAGCAGATTCTTCAAAATGTAGTAAAAATATATTAAAATTGAAAGTACCAGCTAAAACCCCAATTGATACAAAGTCTACCACTACTAAAAAATCAGGAATTAGCGACATACAAATTCTATAGCTAAACAACATAATCCTTCACTAATCTATCAGAAATTCAGTTAGCTACGAACAATTTAGCAATGAAGTTCGTTTTTTTTTGTAGTGTTCCAAATTTCATGTAAATAGGTTTAGCACCCATAGTATGTCAAGAACAAACTCAATCATCTACCATAGAACACTCCTTGTATAACAGAACAACGCAAATGGCTTTTACATGACAACAAAAGGGTGTTCAAATTACACAATCATCATCAATGGCATAGGCACTGACAAAATCCATTTCCTCCAAGAAACTATAAGCTACATGCCTACATCATGCTACAGCCTTAACAAAAACATAACCTTAATACTCCCTCCATTTCAATTTTTATATCTTACTTTCCCTTTTAGTTCATTTCACAAACAAACATAGCTTTCATTTTTTTGACAACTCTTTAATTTTAACTTTCCACGTGACATGTTTAAGATCACCATATCAAACAACATTTCAGTACATCAATTAGTTTAAAACATCAAGATTCAAAAGTTATACATTACTTTATAAAACTCCATGTCAAGTCAAAAACAACAAACCAATTGAAGACACACCAATACCATTAAAACCCACAAAGAATTCACTAATATCAATGGAAATATCCAACCTTTTTCACAAAAACAAAGGTAAACCCAAATGATAATTCCACAAGAAGAGAAAAGAACAAAACCCCACAATAGAAAAACGGAATAAATAAATAAAAAATGAGTAAAAGCACAAACCTTTTTTTCAGATACCCAATATATTGAGGAAGAATGATACGAACAACGGAAAATCCCTTCCCTTTTTTTGTTGTTGGGTTTCTGAGAAATAGGAGGAAGAACAAAGAAGAGAAGAAAGAAAAGCTTTAACTATAAAATGAAGCGAAAATATAAACTATTACATTTTTAGAATTCGAAAGTAATCGTAATAAAACTCTAATACGATAGATAGCATAGTTATAATTTGAATTAATTATCACTCGCAACCTCTTTTTAACTATAATTACGTGTGCCTCTCTCTCGCCTCTCTCTCCCCTCTCTCCTCTCTTATACATATACAAATACAAATACATATATAATTATATAACAGATATACAAATACAATTTTTCCCTCTTCACTCTATGCCCTATCTCGCTCACCTCTCTCCTCCCTCTCCCAAATTCGTACGTCAGATATACAAATACATATGTATATCAGTTATATATATATAATTATCTGACAGATATATATATACAATTCAGCAGATATACAAATACAATGCAGCTCTCTCCCACTCTCTGCCCTCTCTCGCTCACCTCTCCGAACCTCTCTCACCTCTCTCCTCCCCTTAATATGTAACTACGAGTTGTAATTAGCAAACTGTAGTTATGGAGCCTAATTAAGTTATTTTTAGTGGCTATTTGCGAAATCTCCTCAATTTATTATTTTGGAAGTACTTTTTTTTTTTTGGTTAAGAAATAAGCCCATTAGTGAGGGCCCAATGCTAAGCCCAAAAGTTGAACTAATTTATATATAACCCGAAACATTCATACTCAAAGAAACCCTAATCGCAAATAGAGGCCAAGTGTATTTGAACACTTCATCGTCTTCACGGCCTCCAACCGAAGATGAAGGTTACTCAATAAACCATAATTTTCACCTTAATTGTGTGTTTTTCAGTGTAATGATGGAACTGATTTTATCTTCTGTTATGTATTTTGCAGTTCAACATTGCGAATCCAACCACTGGGTGCCAGAAAAAGCTTGAAATCGATGATGATCAGAAACTGTAAGATATTATAGTGTTTTGTTTTTCAATTTTGCTACTTTTGTTATGGAGAAGGAATTGATTAGAATTTGTTGTGATTGTATGTTTGTGTTGATGTAAGATCCTTGATATTGAACGAAATTGTTAGTGGAAGTGTGAGATCTTAAAAGATAAAAATTTTTATCGTTGGAATGAAATGGACCTAAATTGAGCTGAATGTTTGTAGTTTATTGATATGATCGTCCCTAACTAGTTCCATACTCTTGCATTGAGTGCTGCAATACAACTACAAAAACAACAAAATATCCAATGTAATCTCACAAGTGGGGGTCTAGGTAGTGTTAAGTGTACGCAGTCTGAAAGACCTCTGTTCAAGTGTATTAAATCAAAATAGTTATGAATGAGGAGATACAGCAATGAGGTATTGTTGTCTGCAATTCCGGTGGGAAAATGTTGAATTCACATCTACTGTGATTAATGAGATCTCTGTTTGCTTTTTGGATATTGATGGAGCTTATTATGAGTGGTGTGTGATTTAGAGAATCTAGTTTTATAGCACCTTTAATATTTCTTTTTAAGGCGCTTGTAATAATCTGTCCTGATATTGAGTATTGGAATGATGTTACCCTAGATAGAGTGGAATGAATATATAGAGGATTCATTGCTGACCACAACTATTGGGTTTAGCCTTAGTATTTTGGAATGACATGACCCTAGATAGAGTGGACTGAATATATAGAGGATTCATAGCTGACCATAGCTAGTTTGGGATTGAGCCTTGGTGTATTGGAATGACATGACCCTAGATAGAGTGGAACGAATATACAGAGGATTTATTGCCTACCATAATTAGTTTGGGATTCAGGTGCAGTGGTAGTGTTATAGTTATAGTTATAATTGTTTTACTTAGCTTTGTAGCTGTCAAGTGATGGATTTATGTAAGCAGTCTCTGTGGGTTTTTTTGATCATGCATGTCCAGTTTAGTTTGTCAACATTGATGTATTCATAAGATACTTTTGAAATAGCATTATCTAAGATGAATTCTTTAATGCAGCCGAGCTTTCTTTGACAAAAGGATCTCCCAGGAGGTTAGTGGAGATGCTTTGGGTGAGGTAGGCTTCTGTTCTCCTTACTCTATGGCTCTTAGTCGGATTCATGCTATTTATGTCAGTTCTTTTTCAAAATTGTTACTTTTAATTGACAGGAGTTCAAGGGTTATGTTTTCAAGATAATGGGAGGATGTGACAAGCAAGGTTTCCCTATGAAGCAGGGAGTGTTAACTCCTGGCCGTGTTCGCCTTTTGCTCTACAGGGGTATGTTTAGAATGAGCTTTATGGGCACACCTAAATGTTTCTTTTCATCAAAAGCTGTTATTTTAAGATCTATATAAAAAGAAAAACTGTTATTTATGTATCTAAATTCTTACATGTGAAACAGGTACTCCTTGCTTCCGTGGTTATGGTAGGCGAAATGGAGAGCGCAGAAGGAAGTCTGTCCGTGGATGCATTGTCAGCCCTGATCTTTCTGTTTTGAACTTGGTTATTGTTAAAAAGGGGGAGAATGATCTGCCTGGACTGACCGACACTGAAAAGCCAAGGATGAGAGGACCCAAAAGGGCTTCCAAGATCAGAAAGCTCTTCAATCTTTCCAAGGAAGATGATGTCAGGAAGTATGTCAACACTTACCGCAGAAATTTCACCACCAAAACCGGTTAGTTGTTACTCTTGTAGCTCATTAGTTTTTACATTTTACCACCAACACTTACCACAGAAATCTCATTAGTTTTTACATCTTATTCAGTATTTTTTGTTTGTGCTTTCTGATGTGGAAACCGTGAACTAGCTAAGTGTTATGATCTTCTGTGGGGACAGGTAAAAATGCGAGCAAAGCTCCTAAGATTCAGAGGTTAGTGACACCCCTGACCTTACAAAGAAAGAGAGCGAGAATTGCTGACAAGAAGAAGAGAATTGCCAAGGCTAAGTCAGAGGCAGCTGATTATCAGAAGCTTCTTGCTAGTAGGTTGAAGGAACAAAGAGAAAGACGTAGTGAGAGTTTGGCTAAGAAGAGGTCTAGACTCTCTGCAGCATCTAAGCCATCTATTGCCACTTAAGTTCAGTGGGATCTTATTGAGTGGGGAGGAAAAATGATGATGAGTGGGATCTAATTCCTGCTATTTTTTTGTCTGGTTCTTATAGTTGTTTCTGGATGTCTTACGCAGTAGTTGTCATTTCTAGTGTTCTCAGGTGATACTTCGATCTGATAGTTGCCACATACAATTATCTTTCATGTTCCAGATTTTGGTTACTTTGTCCCTATATACAAGGATCAGCTGTTCTATGTTTTTTCTTGATATTGATCAGTTCCTTTTTGTTTACTTATCTGACATTAATGTATTTTCAACAGTCTTCTAAACTATATTGAGGTTGATGACCTTATAATTCGTGCATTCGAGGATCGAACTTGTCATCTGTCTGGATGTTGTGGCTTCTAACTTGGTCATTTTTATTTGTTCTGGTGTTCTTGCACTGAATTGAACTCCCATCTTGTTAGTTTAAACATGTTTTGGGTTAGGATTAGTAAATGGAACTTTGTGCTATAGTATTTGGCTCTGCTTTGAGCATATTGGAGCAAAAGACCCTTCTGCTCCAACATGTGTTGCTGCTAGTTCTATTGGTTCTTAGAGTATTATGTTATTGGTATAATATAAATTGGTATTATTGAATCCCATATATATATACTCCCTTGGTTCCATTATATATGATATAATTTGAGTTGACACGGAATTTAAGAAATTTCATTATATACAATATAATTTGATTTGATACTGAGTTTAAGAAAGAAAGAAAGATCGTTGAATTCTAAAATAAGTGATTGATGTTTGTGTAGATAAATTATTTTATTAAAGTTAAAATAAAAAATTTAAAATTAAAAAGTTATTAAATATAGAAATGTGTTTTTTTGGCACAGACTAGTATGTAAGCATTCAATTTAAATATTTATAGGTATCTCTATATGCAAGATTTTAATGGTAACACGTGTTTCTTGTAGTTTAGAAGATTTCCTTTTAAATTATCACGAGGTCCCAAAAAAAAGTTTTATAAAGTCAATTATTGTGTACTTGAGCAGTTGAGCTGACATGCCTAATAATAATAGACATGAGGTCCCTTTTATTTAACCAAAAAAGAAACAAACATCAAGTCCCAAATTAGGTTGCTCAGAATTGTACATTAAGCCTGGTTACTTGTACCTTAGTTTAATTTTGACATCATCAAGTCTCAAGATTCCAGGATCTTGGAGATTCCACCAACCAAAACGATGTGCGGATGAAGTTGTTTGTTCCTTAATTAGAAGGTTTTGTTTTAAATTTTGGATATGAAATTGTTTCTTATAAGTAACTCAATTCCTAAATGGCCCTATTCAAAGTGAATTTTGATTAGTCTAGTTCCAATGCGAATATAGATATTACGACAACAACAACAATATATCTAGTGAAAAGTAGACAATTTTGAAAGAGTCTCGGCTTAAGTGAAGTAAATCAAAATAGTAATGAAAAGTAAAAAAATGATAGTGAAAAAAATATGACAACTAATAGAAAATCGACGTGGGGCTTAAATATACCCCCCTCCATCCCTATTTACTTGTTAAATATTTTCTAATTTGAATTCCTTTTTACTTGTTATTTCGACAAATCAAGAAAATATAATTTCTTTCTTTCTATTATACCCGCAGTTTATTAACATATAGTTAATGTTAAAAAATATAGTGAGTAAATATGTTAAGACTATCAATTAATACGGATAAAATAGTAAACTCATTATACCAATAATTGTTCTCTTAATAGATTATGTCAAGTCAAAATTTGACAAGTAAAAAGAGACGAAAGAGTAACAACCACAAATGATAATAAATTCCAAAAGTCAAAACCTACATGAATAGACTAAGTACTAATACGGATATCGAATATCAAACTGAAAAAATAATAAAAATCTTAATATTCCAACATTAATTATCAGCCATGTACCAAAAAATCAAGAAACCAACTACCCAAACAATATAATATACACTATAATACTACTACTACAAAGAATAACTTCATCATAATCAAATTTATTTCCTTATATTTTGTTTAACCTTTGTAAAGATACTCATTCTTGGAAAGTCCAACAAGATTTGCTTTCGAAACCCAAAAAAGTTTATATCTTTGGATAGATTTCCTAATTAAAACCCCCAGAAAAGCTCATTTTTTTAGGCTGTGGGTTTGTAATGGCATCATCAATGAGGCTCATTTTCTCCACTTTATTGGTTTTTATTGCACTGATATTTGCACAGATCAAAGCTGAAGCTGAGGTTAAATCTGTGGATGATGAAGTGGAAGTGGTTAAATCCCATGTTTCCACTTCTGCAGAGTTGGACCATCTTAAGTCCAAGATCCAATCTTTGGGTTAGATTTGAATTTTTTTTTCACTTTTTGTTGTGTTTTTATGTGTTTCTTGAGTTTCTGTGTGGATTACTTGATTGAAAGACTGGACCTTTAAGGTGCATTTGAAAATGTTCTGCATTGGAGGACCATATTCCACTGTTTTGCTTAGTTTATGATTCTTCTTGTGGGTGTTTGGGAAAGTGTGTTTCTTCAATTTATGTGTGTATTACTTGATTGAAAGACTGGACCTTTAAGGTGCATTTTGAAAATGTTTTGCATTGGAGGATCATATTCTACTGTTTTGTTTAGTTTATGATTCTTTTTTCTTATGGGTGTTTGGGAAAGTGTGTTTCTTGAATTTATGTGTGGATTACTTGATTGAAAGACTGGACCTTTAAGGTGCATTTGAAAATGTTTTGCATTGGAGGATCATTTTCATGAAAATTTTCCCTTTTGGTTGTGTTTTTGTTTAGTTTATGATTCTTTTTTTCTTGTGGGTGTTTGGGGAAGTGTGCTTTTTGGAATTATGTATGGATTACTTGATCAAAAGGCTAGCTTTTTAAGGTGCATTTGAAAATATTTTGCATTGGAGATCATTTTCCTTTGTTTGGTGGAAGATAGTATTATGATGATAATGTTTTGGTTGTATATTTTGTTGTATTAATGATATCTATGAGTTGGTTAAAAGTTAAAACAAGTGGTGTAAAGTATGAGATGGGATCTTTATAAAAGAAAATGATGTCTTCTCATAAGTGGTATAGGTAATTTGTTTCCTTTGGTGGAAAGTAACTTTCCCATATTTAGAAATATAGGCAGAGTCATGATTTTTATCTTTTTTGGGTTTTGAATCACTATCTGGATAGATTATTTATGCATATTAAATGAGTTTTTTTAACACAAATACGAAGTTTGAGCCTAAGCTATTGGATTCTGCCAAGCACGTACCCTTGTCCATATTTCAAGGCAAACAAATAGGGGAAAATGAAATCATAAAAGGATTTTTTTATGTGGAAACTGTTTTCGAGGCATAGGGAACTACCCTTAATCTTCAAATCTAGTGATGCAAGGGACTCTTGAGATATTAACTTGATGATTTAATTGGTTGACTGATTAAAATTCTTATCTTTTGGGAATTGAGGTAACGTTGAGCTAGATTTGAAGACAGAAGTCTGTGATACAAGATTACAGGATTAAGAAATGTGAAAGTAACTTTGTTAAATTACTTATATTGTTCAAACAAGGTGAAGAAATGGCTAGATTGAAGTCAAATCTAAAAGTTGTATGTTAGAGCTACTTTTGATCCCCAAAGAAATCACAAACTTATGTATAAGGATATCTCCACATGTCCAAGTAAATGATATTGTCAAGTACCTGCTGCTTCAGCTTATTAATGTTCGATGCATCTCTTCTCTTTGGTGTTCTATGCTATGTACGTTTGTCCTTTGGGTAGAACTATCTATGATTTTAATATCATGTATTTTGGTCTTTGCTGTAGGAAGTGAAGGAACAGTAGATAAAAACTATTGCTTCAATTAGATGCATTCGTCGAACAGAAATCCACACTGTGCCAATAACTTAGTTATGAAGTTTTGACATCATATACATAGAGCTAGTTCTTTCATTGGTTTTTGCTTTTAGACAAATGAAGCTGCAAACTCCAATTTGCCATTTCTTTCTGACATCCTTTCTTCACACCCTATACAGAATTATGTGCTATTATTTGACGGAGCATCAATAGTAATTAAAGAGCTTAAGATATGTCGTATTTACGGAGAAGTAACCCACTGAAGATAGAATTTTCAACTGATGTAGTATAAAGACGGGTGACATTACCTCTCTGGCAATATTTTATTGAGAAAGCAGTTGGAAAAAAAATCTCTTGTCAAAAAGATAATCCAAAAGGAAGGAAGCACAACTTGTTTGTTGGAAAGAAAAATATAGCTAAAGAGATATCATTACATCCTTATAAGTATATCATCTCCATTATACTTTCTTGATATGCCCATTAAGTTATCTATAGTGGTATCCAGAGATAAAACGGAATGTTAGAAGTAGTCATATTTGTCTGCAGTAAGATGTTTTGGCTTAAACAATAGGGAGCTGTTCCTCAAATATTCTTGACTGAGAATTTTTGCCACCTAAGAATGTGATTATTTGTTATCTACCATGTCCTCTAAAAAGTTTTTGCTTTTGAAGAATCAAATGTGAAGGACACTGCCACGGAACTGAAACAGAAGGATGAAGTCATTGCTGGCAAGGAGGAAATGATAAAAGAGAAATCAGAGTCAATTGCTTCATTGCTAGCCCAAATATCTTCTCTCCAAGTGAGTCGACTAACTTCTTCATACAAGTGTTGGCTGTTATGTGCAATTTTACACTAACTAAGATGTCTGAATAATGTTTCTATTACACACATTCTCAAATTTCAATTGTTTGTTCTCTCAGGAAAAAGGTTCATTGGATGCTGAGGAGAAAGTTAAAAAGGCTCATGCACGAGTTGATCAACTAGAAAAGCAAGTTGAGACACTAAAAATGGAAGTTGATATGAAGAATAAGGAGAAAAAAGAGTTGGGAACCCAGATAAATGAAGCAGAGAAGAGAGTAACTGAATTAAATTCAAAAGTTGAGAAGGTAAGCTTCTCATGTGGTTACCCTTACCACATAATATCAACTTGTCTACAATTTTTCCACCATAATAAATTATGTTCCCCTGACCTTATCCGAACTCTTTTTGAGAATGATGTTTTCAAATATTGCACTTCAGCTTAAGTTTCAACACAATTATGGGTACAGTTTCAAAAGATATTTCCGTTCTAGATGGTTTAGGTGTGCTGCCCATCACTAAGACTTGATTGTTGTATGATATAGCTGATTGTAGATGCTTGAGTCGGTGCATTTTAATTTATGACTGTATACTGCAAGAGTATGGCTATTAATGGAATTCAATCATCCCCTCCCTCCTCTCCAAAGAAGTAAAATTAGGAAAAGGAGTTCTATACAGGATGAGCTCATCCTAACTGATAATGTATGAGATGAAATTCCACGGAGAACCTTAAGAGGTAAATATAATATTAGATACCAAAAATCTTCATGGCTGACCAAGTAATTTAGTAATTTAAGCTATCATTTGCTGGTTCCAGAAGTTGATTTTCTTTTTGCCGTTAACTAGACTTGATCTACACTTACAAATGACCAGAAGTACTCTTCATCCTGTGAATGCTTAATCTTCCAGATCTTGCATGCAGCTGCAATTTAGTATTTTTCTTGGTACCTGCAGTACTAAGCCTAATTATAAGATGCCATTCCACATTCTTTTGTGTTTATGCAGCTTCAAAAGACCGTTGATGAGCAGGAGGCAAAATTAAGAAAAACTGAACGGGCTCTTCAGATTGCTGAGGCATGCTCTTGATAAAGACACAACTCCAAACTTTTGAAATTTGTACGGTCGGATACAATTTCTAATACATCTGCTATATACTCTTCTTTCAGGAGGAAATGATTAGAGCTAGATCTGAAGCCACGTCAAAAGCTCAGCAGCTTGGAGAGGTATAATTACTTGGTGTATGCTTGGGCTGTATGCATCTTATCATGTGAATGCGCCAAACTGTATTCTTCTTGAGAAGCCATAATTTCTACTTCTTCCGTTTCAATTTGTTTGTCTTACTTTCCTTTTCAGTCCGTTTGAAAAATAATGCCTCTTTTCCTGGAATACCCACTTAATGTTATAACTTAATTGAAAGACGGAAGTCAAAGTATTTCAGCCAAATAGGTTTTGTATGATAAGTATGTTTATTTGGTTTTCCTCTATTGCTGCCTTATTTCCATTTTTGCACCTTGATGTAGTTAGATTTCGATGAATCTTCCTACATGCCCGGAAATATGAGTTTTTCTTTTCTGAAAATTCAGGTGCATGGTGCATGGCTACCACCTTGGCTTGCAGTTCAGTTGACTCATTTCCAGGTATTTGGAGCAACAATCCGTGTTTTTCTTAGTAGAACTTCTAATGTAGTAGTAGTAGTTATGTGTAATATGAATAACAATAAAAGAATCTCATGTAACATGAGTCATGATTCTACACGGATTTCTCATTGTATTGTGAACTGCAGTTTCTTTTTGAGAAGCACGGAAAACCTGCTATGGACATAGTGATACAGAAGGTACACTCTTCTGTTTCTTGTCTGTATGATATCCGATTAGGCTGTGTGCTACTGTTATTAATGGATGCTTGTCCAAGTAGCCAGTTTAACCTGTTTATCTCTCTATTTGCTTTTCAGGCTACTGAAAAGAAGGCCCTAGCTGAAACATGGGCTGCACCACATGTGGAAACAATCAAAACAGTAAGCCAACTTTGCGTTACTAATGTTCAACATCTTCCTTTCTTATAAGATTGTTTCATGCACTTATATTTAAACATTTCCATGACCTTGAAAGAAGTTTATTCTTTATTTTACATTGCCGTAGTTTTATTTTTTGATTTATTATCATTATAACTACCAGTACATATTTATTTTTAATTTGTATAATATTGGCCTCGGATGATCTTAAACGGAGCGACATGGTTTGTGAGGATTCATATAGCCAACTTCTACTTGTTTGGGATTGACCCATAGTTGTTTCAACTATATTTTATGGTAAGTCCAACTGCAGTAGGCAAGGATGTGAGTATTTGCAGATATTGTTCCCTTCTTGTTCAAAATTGAAGAAATTCGCTCGAAATCGAACCTAGATTGAATTTAAATCCATGTGTGAACTGAACAAGTAATCATACAAATCTATCTTTGAGCTATTTTTTCTTGCAAGGTTAAATCTCGCGTTCTAAGATAGTTGACCACAACAAACTACTATATTTGTTTGAAATCCCTATTGCTTTAGAGAAACAAGTGTTAATGTACATGCCGAAGTGTCTGCTAAGGTAGTAGATTATTAATAGATCTTTCTGGAGATAGCCTTGGTGGGAGGTGGCAGGTATCCCGTGGTATTAGTGGAGGTGCGAGAAAGCTGGCCCCGGACACCACATTTATCACACACACAAAAAAAAGATCTTTCTGGAGAAAGTTCCTTTAGAAATACAAAGAGGCTAAATAGTGATAAGAGTAACTATTAAATTGTGTAGGATATTCAATAGTTTCTTTTTGATGGAAGTTCATTTTTCTGAGTTTTACATTATCCAATATGTATTAGTTTTCCTGAGTGTCTTAGCTATCAAGTCGGGGTATGCGTTGACTCTCATTGTGCTGCTCTACTGTTTGAAGCAATGGATACCAGTTGCGAAGGAAAAGTGGTTGGTGATTTCCACTACTGCTGAGCCACATGTACAATTGCTAACTACAAGAGCTCTTGAAATTTACGAGACATCGAAAGGCGCCATAACTCCACATATTCTCAAGGTTCAAGAACTAGCTACTCCTCATGTTCAGGTAGCATTCCCAAGTCTGTTTAAGAAAAACATTTTCCCAATTTTGTCATGCATGTATGAATGCATAGTGCTGAGAAAAGTTTTCTGACAGGAAATGAAGAAATTCAGCAAGCCATACATTGATGATGTTGCTGCTGCTGCAAAACCACATGTTGAAAAAGTTCGTGTTGCTGCCAAGCCATACACAGAGGTGGCAGTTCATCATTATGGGAAGTTCCTTGAGTCTGCAACTACATACCATAATCAGGTATGAGAAAGTAATTGAGACATTAACCCCTGAAATATGATCTCAGGCATATGTTTTCCATAAGTTTAAGAAGACAACTATGGTTTGATTTTTTTTTTCTAATTTATCTGGTTGAAGTTATAAATGCCTCTATTAGATTAATGCATATATTGTTTATAGTATTATATTGGATTTTTGGTTCACCATTTGAAAAACGTCGTCTCATATCCTGTGAAGCTTCAAGGCACAGTCAAAGAAACACTGGAGAATCATGACCTTACAAAGTCTCTCGCAACAAAGGAGCTGATTTGGTTTGCTGTATGTATCTGTTTGCGTATTTCATTTACTCAGTCCTTTATGTCTCCACGTTTTCCTCCAATTTTATATCTGATACATGTAAACTTGGTTTGTTTTATGTGCTGTAGGCCTCAGCATTGTTGGCTTTGCCCATTATAATTCTGTTCAAATTCTTATCTGCCATCTTCTGGTCAGTACATCTAATCCGTCCCTCATTTCTTTACGTAGAGATTATCATTGTGCAATGTGAGGCTCAGAGTTGTCTTTCTTAAATTGTATGTTGCAGTACAAAGGCAAAGGAATCTGATCACAGTGTTAATTCACCCAATTCACGCCGTAAGGCCAAGAGGGGACATCCGGACAAGTAGAGCAAAGGAAGTTGACTTCTTTTTATCGAAACTGAGGCACACTTTAATAGTTCACAGGTATCACTTTCAGCTATTCTCTTTTTCACGTATGCATAGCCGTCTTGCATTGGATATGTATGCCCTTTGTCCTGTGTGATAAGGAACAGATCAAATGTACGGTGTTAAGTTCGAAAATCATAAGCTGTTGACGGTAGCTTGGTTCAGTTTTTTTTATTGCCCTCTTGGTAATGCTTAATAATGTGTTTTTGACCAAATGCACCCCATTCTAAACCGCTGCTCCAGACCGAAAAAACAAAAGAAAATTCAAGATTAAAGGAGGAAGGTGATTAAAAAGGTTTGAGAAATCTCACTTGTTGATTGGAGTAGGTGCAAACATAAAAGTAGACAACTCCCCTGTCTCAATATATCATTTACGTCGTGGATCATGATAAAATCTAAATACAATACACTTGAGAGGCCAGCATACACCATAAGATATTGCGATGTATCGACTTACAGATAATTATGGCAATTCTCCATGTCCAAGATCTAGAGCTGCACATCCAAATAACTTTTTCCTTTTAAATGCAAATTAACCCCTATATATAGTGATCTTTATCGTTTAGTTTATACTGACACGAGAATGAAGCCAAACACTAGACTTTGTATCCCAATTTACGTGACACACTTTTCTTTTTAGTCTGTCCCAAAAAGAATGTCTTTGGAAACCATTCAACTTTAAAATTTCATTTTACTCATTACTTAATGAGATGATCTATTGCCGGTCAAATGTCTGAGGCTGGTTTTACACCACTAGTTTCAAAAGACAGTCTTTATTTCTTAAACTCCGTGCCTTGTCAAACAATACCGAACAATTGGGACGGAGAGAGTATAATGCCTTTTTTCATTGCTGTAAAATGTGTACTCACATTCTTTCCCTTTTCTGCTTGATGTCTTAATCTGAAATATGGTATGGGTTTTTTTGTTGCAGATTGGGTGTCCTTTACTCCCTGAGCATATGGAGCTTTTAGTCCCACTACAAAAAAATTTTGCTTGTTTATGAAGCTCTTGCCTTAGGTTTTTTTTCATTTTTGGGTTGTGTATAAGGCCAAAGAAATGGAGATACATAAACTATAGGTTTGAAATTTTGTGTTGGTGTATCACAGCTTTGGCTTTGGATAGTCATAGTCTCATTATTCATGTATTATTAATTTTTATTATTATCAATACAACATGTTGCCATGTTTTCCTCATTTCACAACTATTTTGATTTGATGCACTTGAGTCGAGGGTCATTTGGAAATGGCCTTTCTACCTCACGAGATAGGGGTAAGGTGCGCGTACATTACTCTACCTTCTCTAGACCCCACTTGTGGAATTACTCTAAGTATGTTGGTGTTGTATTATCAGTCCAACATGCTCTTAGGTTAAAGTTCATATATGTTTTTTCCACGACATGCTCTTAGTTCTTGTCTTAATCTGTTCTCAAACAATCAAAGATCTCAGTAAAATAGGTTCATTGCTTCGGCCTGGAATATGATTAATCTAGCATAGGCTACATGAGACCTTATGTTGGCATGAATGGGGTTTTGGTTAACAACAAGTTATTCTTGAAAATTGATTTTGAATATTGTTGGCAAGTTGTACACTGACCTAGTGATCGCTGAAATGGATGAATCATGAGGTCGTAGGTTCAAATTTTAGTGGAGGCAGAAAATACTATGTTGTTTCTTCCCTTTTACCCTAGCTTTAGTGAGTAGAATTATATTTGTGTTGGTGCGACGTAGTAGGTAATCGATGGAATAGTTGAGGTGTATGCAAGCTAACCAGAATACCATTTTTATAAAAATATTGAAAAAGTTGTTTGTATGTTGTGATTTTGCCGACACTCTCCTTTTTATAGAGTATTCATGACATATCAAGTTCTGGTATGGCTTTTGGCTTAAAATTCTTAAAATTTTGCCCTAGTTAAGTTGCGTAAATTAGTCAAGAGAAGAAACTTCATATTCTTGAGCACAATTTTCAGAGTGACAAATCTTCTTTATGTTTGTATCATTTGTCTGACAAAAAGTAGTCACATAACATTAGTTTGTATCCCTCCTGATATATGTACGATGGTAATATTATTGACTTTCAATAAATATTTATGATCTTCAATAATGACTTTTTAGCAGGACACATTATATAATATATATAAACTTGATCGCCGTAAGGATTCTATTTCCACTTCTAAATTTTATATCCAATTTCTTTTATTAGTTTAACCTATTTTAATGCTCCATAATTTAATTTTTTTTTAAAAGCTTAGGCTTTAACATAATACAACGTTATGTATATAATTAAGTTAAGTAATTATCAAATGTTGAGATGGCCGAGTTGGTCTAAGGCGCCAGATTAAGGTTCTGGTCCGAAAGGGCGTGGGTTCAAATCCCACTCTCAACATAAGAGTTTTAATACTTTTTTTTTGAGCCGAGGATCCATCATAATCAACCTTTCTGACACTATAATGATAAAGGTAAAAAATACATATACTGGACTCTCTTCAAACCTTACTTATAAAACTACACTTGATATGTTGTTATTGTATTACACAGATTATTCAATAAAGCTACAAAGTCATTCATTCAAACTCTAGTGTGGCTTTGCCACAAAGTACTATTAACACTCCTCAATAAACATTACAACATAATGTTTCCTAAGTAGAAGAAATTAAATATAACACTAGTGCCAAACTAACATAATCTAATTAACATTACTTCCAATTACAAGGCCAAAAAAGTGGCTTTTTGTGTAAACCATCTTCTTCTTGATCAATAAGTAGTCCAATAGTTGTCTAAATCAACACAATGGTCCATGACACCACTATTCATAGTATTTGCATTATTCATTTCACCTCCATAACTTGTAATTGCACAATTGGCCATCATAGAAGAAGCCACTTCTTGTTGACTCATAACAACTTGTGGTGGTACATGTGGCGCGGGCGCGGGGGCGGGCATTGGCCTAAAAATTGTTTGAGAAGAGGCAACGACCCCACCACCAAGATTCAAGTTTAAGCCTGAAATACTGAAGTAATTATTATTATTATCATCTCCTCCTCCTCCTGCGCCACTACTAGTACTACCACCTCCAATATTGTAACTCATTTGGGGTTGTATTGGAAAATTGTTGATCATATTTGATGAACCACTTTGAAAAACAACCCTATTATTAAGATCTTGAATTTCATGACCATGATTATTCATGTAATTATTATTATTTCTTCCCATTGCAAATTGGAACCCTTGATGATCATGAGGTAATTGCATCACTTGTGATGACATTATTGATGCATTTTGAGTGTTGTTGAGAGAGTATGTTGCCCTTGTATATTGGTTAGTAGGGTACTTCTTCAATCCTACACTCTTTTGGAAAATTCTACAAACCACCCATTCATCTTGCTGCAAAATAGAGCATAATAACATGTTAGGGTTTAATTAATTTCAATATATATGTTGATAGTGTAAAATAAATTTGATATTATCGGGTCATCTAACAGACAACGACAGGTAATTGTCATAATAAGTGAAATTAGTAACATGAAGAAAGAAGAAGAAGAAGAAGAAGAAGAAGAAGAAGAAGAAGAAGAAGAAGAAAGGAGTACAAAGGAGTATGATATTAGGTTTACCAAACGAGTTTAGTTTCTATAGACTAATAACGTAAAGAGCTTTTATATTCTAAAGTTATCGAAAAGATCGAAAAAATGTGCATGTAATTGCTCATAATAAGTGAAATTAGCTAACATTTTGAAAAACAAAGGCAAAGATAACTTGTTATAATAATTAATGTATAAATTCTTTACACATGCATGAACTTTTTTAATGAATAACTTTTAATATCTGGGGTTTAAAAAGACACCTTTAATTAAATAGATAATCCAAAACCACACATAATAGTTAACTTGAATGACTTAGGTAACTTTTTGATATATATCCCAAAGGAATTTCAATTTCACAAAAAAATTATTACAACAAATTAAATAAGTTTTAATAAATTTTAAAACATATTAACATGGAGCATTAATTAGTAGACATAAAATTTAATCGAATGGAAAAAAAATCTAATAAATTCAACTTGTATACACTGATAATTAATATAATATATACAATACAAAACAATCATATTACTATTTGGTTGTAGGGTTCATGTAATGATTTTTTTCCCTCTATTTTTCGCTTAGATATGCTCGATAAATGTTAAACTTAGAGTGTGATAACAAAAAATGATCTAGCAAAAAATCATCTATCATATCACATAGAAATTAAAAGAGAACATACAACAAGAAAACAATGAATTAGCGACAGACAGAAAACTCTCATGTTAATCTCATGTAACTACGAATAATTAGCTAGGAATTACCGATAAATTGAGAAGGATACGTACCTTGTTTGTTTTATAAGAAGATTTGGATCGAATTCTATATTCATGCATGACCCAATTTGATTTTTCACCTCTAGGTGCTCTTCCTTTATAGAAAACTAATGTCTTTTTCATCCCAACTAATTCTGAATTATTATTTTTGCTATTAAAAATCTCTTTATCTTTTCCAGTAGTTTTCCAATATCCACTATTTGTTGCTCTATTTGTTCTTACTCCTGTTGGATATTTTCTATCACGTAGGCTGAAAAAATACCATTCTTTTCCTCCCATTTTTGCCTTTCCTGTAATTTAATTTACACAAAAAAAAATAAAGAGTTAATTAAATAAAATGATGGATTTAAGAACTTATATATAAATAACTGAGATAATGGTAAAAAACACACATCTGAAATATCATTTTTTAAACTATTTTCACGGTACCCTAACTATCACACTACTAAAAAATCGTTATGAGTTTTGTGGACACACAATAGTTTACGTATGAAATTCACAGAACGATGATTATTTAGGGATAAATACCCTAGCTACCACTTGAAACTCTTTGAAGGAGCTATTGGAGCGTGATATAATCATAGGCGAAGCCAGGATTAAGAGTTTGAGTGTTTTACAATCACTTCTTTACCACTGAACCGGGTTCACAAGTTAATATACATATATATTTATTTTATTTTCTAGTAAAAATACAGGATCTACGGAAAAGCTACTGAGTCCGTCCGAACCTACGAACCCCAACTTAGCTCCGCCTCTACTGATATTCACTTATCATGTCATATTCCACTAGGGGGGATTTTAATGAATCCATGATAGTTCAGAGGTTTTGTGAACGTCCAATAATTTAAGTATGAAATTCGTAAAATTGTGATAGTTTAGAAGATTTTTAACCTATTTAACTCTTATTTTATTAATGTTACAAATTTTGATGAAGGTATTCAAATTTTATAATTGCTTATAACTGCATCCCAAAATGAAAATAAAAACAAAAATATGTAAAGTAGAGGGAAAGATCCAAATATTGTTCTCTTATGTTTATACATCAATCACTTCTCTGGAAATTTCTCATAATGATACACCATTTTTTTAGGGTTTTCAATAAATTCAAGAGAAAAAAAAAACACTAATTATTTTTTAACAATTTACAGATATACAATATATATAAATAAATCCTTTTATTTTTCCTAATATCAAGAAGATTCAACAATTTATATATACACGGAAAAAAAAATTCTTTTTACCTAGCTTCCATACCTACCATAAGTTTTTGGTCGAGGAGATTCAATTGAACCCCTTTGGACATACAAATCTAACAAAATAAGATTATGACTTCATTTGAACTCAGTAACTTTGGATTGATTAAAACTATATATACGCTTGTGTTGCAAAAAGATACACTAAATAAGTACAAATAATATATTTTGATCCCACTAAATTAGACGTGATATAGTAGAATTCTGAATTTGAACCCTTAATAAAAAATTCAAATCCTGAATCCACCGATGTATTTACCCTCCATGGACTAGCTAGCCTTATTTTCATAGCTAAATTCAAAAAAATTACAAGTTTGAGTTCAGTACTCCTTGACACACGAGCATAAACTACATGTTACTCAGACTCACATGAGTTTAAACTGTATACGCCTAAAAAAAAATGAAAGTTTGAAGTTTAGTATTACCTGGAAGATCCCATGGCTCAGATTTGTTTAGATCAACATCAGCAATAGCTCTTCCAGTAAAATTAACATCATTTATTTTGTTCACTAAATAATATGTTATAAGCTCTTCATCTGTTGGATGAAATCTAAATCCTGGTGGTAATTGAGTTTCTTCTTTCACTTCTTCCATTTTTTTTCTCAAATTCTTCTCAAGTTACTTATATAATATTTTGTGTTTCTAAAATGAAACCCTAAAACTTAAATTTGAAGAAAAAACCCTAAATAGGTTGTCCAAAAAGAGGAAAACCCTAGCTAGCTATAATATATAATAAATGAAGTTTGTTGTTTGCTATATGTTGCAAGAAATATATATTTTCTTTAATTGGTTGCATGAATTCATGTCTATAGGAAAATGGAATTTCTTGGGATTTGTGTAAATTTTTTAGCTAAAAGTTTAGGTTTGAGAAAGTGTTTCTTGCTTGAGAATTTAAAGAAGTGGGAAATGGTTTTAGTGTGTATTAGAAGCTCTCACCTACTATGGGTCTTGAGGTACACGGTTGTATATGAATTGACAATATATTAGAGACGTGGATGGTAAGATGGATGTGTGGTGATACAATATTTCAATGATCGCATTTACGAGAAGGTTTAAGTAGTAGTACACATGTTGAGGATAAAATGAGAAACGGACGCTTGAGATTATTTGAGCAAGTTGTGTGTCAATCGATGGATGTATCGGTCGAGAGTTGATTTTCAAATGGTCATGACTCAATTAAGTAGTTATTATCTTAGTAAATCACTTTTATTATTGAAGAAAATTGGAATCAAGAAAAAAAAAAGTAACTATCTCAGACATATATAGTAATAATTATTAATTAAGTAACCATATGAGAAGTCAATCCTACTGATTGATGAAATAAATCATGATAAGAGAAAGTGTTACAAGGGACGAGATAGACCCAAAATCACTTAAGAAAATTGTACCTCGAAGAAGTTTCTTGGAATTAATCCCACTACAAGAAAGTATAAAATTCTCAATAACTTTTTTCCAACAATATTAACTTGTTGTGTTGGAGTGGTAAGTACTCATTCATTAATCATTATTAATCAAAAGGTCTCGGATTCAAGTCTTTCTGAGCATGTAATCGCTTTTGTTAGGAAGCGATTTACCCTCAAATATAGAATTCAAAGTTCAAGACAAATATCAAACACCAAATATGAAGAAAAAAAACACGATTAATTCCCTTGTATCAATAAAGATAAATGAGTAGCAACTAGCAAAAAGTATGATCACACTACATCAAAAATATCTTTAGCGGTAATTAATTAATGGCAATAGCTTAATTGCCATTAAATATGTACTTTTAGCGGCAATTAGCACTCTTTGTATATGTTCCTAAAGCCTTTGGCGACATTGAATCCAATGACAATAATTAATGCCGGTAAAGACTTCAACATTCTTTGTTAATGTGTATATTTATTACCGCTAAAAGGTATTTTTATTGTAGTGTCGATTCATAGGTGCTACTGGTAGGTTACTAGAATAAGGTGAGGTTTCACAATATTTATTTTGTATATTCAATTATAAATTTATTATTGTTTCAATAAAAAAGAAAAAGGAAGGAAAATAGATGTTTTTGAAACATCTATGGCCAATTATGTATAATAAAATACTTAATAGAATAATGATCATGTACAATCAAAACAAACTATCTACATTACAAAGGATGAAAGTACACAAACTTAATCATTTAAAGAAACAAATTATAGGTTCCAATTTAAATCTAATACAAATTTTCATACCCCTCTTCTTAATAAGAAAGGATGGTGTTTGATGAAATAATGAGTATATTATATATTACATTTATTAAGTAACTTTGTATAGTCCGCAGCTTTGTCTATATAAAGTGATGAGTAATTATTATTTTTGTAAATATCAATAATCAACGCTTAATATTATGATATTTTTATACAACTAACATTATTTTAATGTCATTGTCGATTTTTTAATCAAAAATAAAAACCAAAAGTGACGATTTTGTCTCCACTTTAATTTAATTTTCTATTTAGTTTGATTTTTCGTAAACACTCCTAAACTTTCACTAGCCTAATTGTAATATATTGTGACCATATATATATAAAAGCATACCAAATATATTGTTATTATTGTTGTGAGTTAGCACAAGCAAAAGATCCATCTAATAAAACTATGAATATAAAATCTTATCAGCTATCTCCATATTATCATATGCAACAAACTTAATGTTTAATATCAACACACAACTTATTTTCTCATAAACTAAATGAATTATATTTTTAATTAACTAATTAATAGGTCCAATTATCAATGTGTTAAAATTTCTTTGCCCCTTTTTGCTAGACATAATTTTGACTTTAGGACCATAACAACTACGAAGAATATTCTTTGTTATATAATTTCCTTCTTTTTTTGAAGCATTCAATTAAATATCAAAATTTCTAACTAAAATTATACCAACTTATATTTTTATGTTATATGTAACAATACTCATATAAATTTAACAGGATTATGACGTAAACGCGTCTAAGTTGTATCTTTATATTTTGAAACTAGTCTACTACATTAATCTTGACATTCAACCCCTAGCCTATGGTTTATTTTGTGTCCTAATCGACTTTTTAGGTGAAAATAACAAGATTAGTTTCCTAGAAGATTGTTATATTACTTGTATCATACTTCAAGTACTCTAATATATATTATTAGTAAGTATCGATGCACATATCCATATATAACCGATCGACTTCTTTTTTTATATTATATATACATAACAACGATATAAACTTATCGATCAGAATTCAGGATTATAATGTAAACGCGTATAAGTGTTTTACTAGTAATATATATATCTTATTCAATAGTCATGATCATCCTATCATGCATTGTATCTATTACATTTTGTTATGGTTGTAGAATTATGTTAAGTCTTAGAAGCAATTGTGTCAACAATTAAATTAAGGTTTCGTGTTACTCTAGAAAAGTAGTGCACGTGAATTCTAAAATTCAAAGGTAGGTTTTTTTAAGTTTTTTCATCTGGTGTTCGATACTTGTATTGGAGATTGATTAATACGAATTCGTGTTGTGATGGCCCCATTTGGGGGAAAACATTCCTTATTAAAGATTTTTCCAAACCCCGAGCGAGAATTCAAAATCCTTGATTAAAAAAATAGACTGCACCACATTCTTCGATGGTTATTCGAAAAAGGATAGAGATCAGATATGTGCGGTGCTCTATATATTGTGTGGTTATTTAACGAAGACTTTGTGCACTAACACGCTAAAACAATCATTGAGAAAGAAGTAGGAAGACAAAGGCGGATCCAAAAATTTTATTTGATGAATTTAATATTTAGAGTTTTACTATCGAAAAGAATTCGATTTGATCGTTGTATTTTTATGCTCATATATACACTTTTATCAAAAATATTATTTAACGAAGACTTTGTCCGTAAAATAAAGAGAAAATTGTATAAAATAGCAAATTATTAATTCAAATTAAATGTTATAACCACAGTTTTATTTAATTGTAATCCGTAGCAAATACTTGTCATTCGCCTCTCTCCCCTGAGAATCTCGCTCGCCGCTCGCCACTCTCCCTCGCCTCTCTCACTTTATACAAACACAAATGTATAAATTGCGTTTGTGTTTGTAAAAAGCGAGAGAAAACTGTATATACAAATACAAATACATATATTTTCGTCCTATACGCTTATAATTATACAAATACAGATCTTCCCCTACCAGTTCTCTTTTGCCTTTCTCTCTTTCTTGCTTTATACAAACACAAATTATACAAATTACAATGTATAATTTGTGTTGTATAAAGCGAGAGAGAGAGAGATTTGATATACAAATGTTTTATTTCAATTCAATTGTATACAAATTCAAATTTTATGCAGATATACAAACACAATCACTGATACATATACATAGTAGTTACATATATACAATTATCTAATCGATATACATATACAATCGCTGCGCTTTTATACAAACGAGAGGTCTGTCAGCGATTTATACAAATCTGATGCTTCTGCCAGCGATTTATACAAATTAATGCTCCATAGCAAACATAAAGTTTGTTATGGAGCGCAATTATGCAAACTATAGTTATAGCATACAAATATGATTTTTATGTTTGCTAAACCTAAAATATACTCATGCATTGAGAAAGTAGCTAGAAAGGCTACGACCGATTCAAGATTTTCATTTGATAATTTCACCTTTAGATGTTTATCGCTGGATCCATTATATCTTAAAATTTGAGTTTAAAATGTAATATTTATTTTATAATTTAAGTGATTTTTTTTTTACAAACATATCTAAATTTCACAATGAAAATATTGAATTTAATCGAACTAATAACTTAGACACTACATCCATCTCTACTAGAAGGTTGAAGCCAAGTGTGCCACTATGAAAACAAAAGAAGTATGGCTATCGGTAAATGAAATGAGTGAAAATTATGAATAAATTCATAATTCAAACGGAGACAAAAATCATACTTCACTTCAATAAAAACAAATTATTTTTTTTCAATTTATTGTTTCTTACGACACGATACTCAAATCTATATTCTTGTAATTATGATTCAAGTGAAGAAAAAGTAAGTCTATTTATTTTGAGCTTTAAAACCAGTAGTCCTAGCGGTCGAAGATTTTCTTTCATCCGCTTAAATTTTGGTTGAATAGTTAAGATGTGCCTAAATTAACCCGAACACTAAAAAAAGTAGTAGTAGATGGAAGGTCTTTATCAAGAAGACTATCTAGAAGCACTAAGAAAGAAACCCTAAGGACAAAAGACATGCTAATTCATCTTTGGTAGACTACTTGTCAGGCACTTCACCAGTGACACAACAAACAATTTTGATGTTTTCATCACATAAATTTTAACATTTGTTTAATTAATCCCATCATCACAATGATTTAAGAATAAAAATGAAGCTTAATGCTGAAGAATTTATGTAAAAAAAATTGTTCATTAATAGTAATGAGACTCTTGCCATGATAAGTCTTTTAGTTGTCCAGAATAAACAATAAAATCGGAAGGATAGACCATACACAAATTTTATCATTACTACGTGGAAATAGAGAGACGGTTTCTGAAAGACAATCGGTTCAGAGAGCAGGTGTCCATAATGCATACAAAACAACTCTCTTTTTCTAGGATTACAAATTACAACTATTACTATTTTGCCAACACCCAACATATTTCAAAAATAACGTCTCAATCTCAAACAAGTTTTGAGATTGATCTTTACTGACCATGTTACTCTATTTAAACTCATTTCATGCCAATATTGTACAAATACAAATAAAAAGTATCAAAAGTTCTCTACATTCTTAACATACAAATCTCTAAAAGGTCAACGAAAATCCTCGAAAACATAGGACCTACGATAAAAGTGTCAACATACCAAAAACATATTTTCACATAATAATTATATATGTATAGATCTTTTTCTTCTATTGTACCCTATTTAAATAAACATCTTCGATCATCTAGAGGTCAAAGCAAGACATGACCGAATCATATGTAACGGCCTTATCTCATCATATCCTCAATGTGTGTTCATTAAAACTAAAGTATAGTATTGTGTTTTATGGGAAGTAAAATCAGAATCAACCCAAAACTTAGGTCCTAAAAAAGTGAAGAGAAATCATCAAATATCTCTACCCATAGTAGAAATAAGGTAAATGAAGCAGAGTTGAGCAACAAAGAAGAAAACTACACATTCTCTTACTAGTAACAATTGTGATTCTAAATTCTCAACTGTGTATCTTATATTTTTGTTAGAATACTAATAAGTGGATGTTCTGTACATCATAACTTGTTCAAAATCACTATATATATGATAGTTACAATAACGTATACCACGACAATGAAAGCATGTGCAACTAAGGGAAGCAAATACTTCCTTGCATGGACAGGAAAGCCGATATAATGTTCCATCACGAGGCCTTTTCGGACTTCAGAAAGTTGTGAATCTCCATCTGAGTCATCTCTTTGCCAGAGGACGGATCAAACTTGCATCTAATAAAGCTGCGTGACAAGTTGAACACATATCAATAATGTGACCAAGTGAATCTTACTAAGAGAAGTAAATGTATGTAAACAGGGTAAGAGTGCAGTCAATTTCGGAAAAGCTTAGAAAGTCATTCACGCACATCCAAAACCATACATAGGCAAAACCAAATTAAAAGTTGAAAGAGAAGTAAAAATATGTGTGTATGCATTAGCAAGTGTTTATGTAGGCGAAAGATACTTCAAAAAACGAAGGGATAAGTTAGACGGTCAATCACAAACGCCAAAAAATTTCAGTTGGGAAAACAGCTTTAGTAGTGGAAGAAGAAAACACAAAAGAGTAAAGAAGACCATATTTTACTTCTTTAGTCAATCTCTTTGCTCAGCCGGTTATTATTTTTGCTGCCCTATTTGTTAGTTCTAATTTTTGGTATTAAATCTATGTACATGAATTGAATTTATCTTCTTCACCCAAAAAAATGATGATGAACCGACATATTAGCATCTTTATGATGATGAACCGACATATTAGCATCTTTATACTTCTTAAGTAGCAGGTACTGAGAAGCTCATGCTATGGCACTGTCTACTTATCATCCCTCTAAACTGTTTTCTACATAACCACTGGTAATAGGACACTACGTATATATCAATACACAGGTAGGTTAAAAAAAAATTTATACTCTGTGGCACTTTGCACAATATTTTATCAATTTCATCTGTTAAAACAAGAAAAACATAAGAGACAATGTGAGGTCTGCGCTTAATTCCCTCTGACTACGTATATATCAATACACATGTAGGTAAAAAATTTATACTCTAGTACGTTACGCAGTATTTTGTCAATTTCATCTGTTAAAACAGGAAAACATAATTGAGACAATGTGAGGTCTGTGCTTAATTCTCTCTGTCCTCCAACATGGACCTTTTGTTGGAAGTATAGGTATTTACACGTAATACAAAAGATATAATATGTAATATATGCCACAAAATTCTCAGAGAAGTGGGCCTACCTTCCATCCAAGCCAAGAATTAACAATGTATTCTTTTCATGACCAAAAGTAACAATGAACTCGGAATCTCCGGGCAATCTGAATTGAGCCACAGACCATTCTGAGCTAAAATACTTAGGAAGTACTCCTGTCAACATGAAATCCAAATTCAGAGCCCGCAAAAGTAACAGGAGCAAAGAAGTTCTCCACTCAAAGTTTCATGTTAAACATTTTCAAGGCCATTTCAGAGAAGCAAAACAGAATATTATTGAGGATGCATGTGAATTACAGTGCATGGTAGCCGATCTCAAGTCCGATAAAAGAGGAGGCTGAGATTGGTTGACCACCAACTTAAAAAAAGTTATTATGAAAATACAGCCCCAGCTCTGTGATTAAGGTGTAGTTGATTGATGCATGTGGATCACCAAAGTCAAATATAAATCTTTTTCAATTTTAAACAACCTTATTACAAAGAGTTAATCACCTCTAATGATCCTCCAATATATCAGAGAAAAAACAAGTAATCTCAATTCGTTAGACTCAAATAAAGCAAAATTTGCCAAGGCAAAACTTGTGCGCTAACACAAATCCTTCATTATTAGTCTTCAGGCGCATGAAATTTAATCTATTTAATTGCAAAAGTGGGTGCTTAAATAAGCTACGGATAATACTACTGCACTAGAAAAAGCTACAATTTAACGAGTATTAACTCCACCTTGAGGTTACAAATATTTATCTGTGGCTGTAATAAATAGACCAAGAAGGCAAACACTTTTGTGCAGGAAAGTTCAGGGTATGTAAGATGTCCATTAAGGACAAGGAAAAAAGATTTTTATAGGAGTGGTATCTCAATTCTCATATGAGCTGGCACATGAATAGAATAATGCAGAACTTAGAGAACCCCTGAAAATTAAAAAATGACTTGCATGCCGTTAGGACATAGTTTCATTAGATATACTAGGGAAAGGGGAATGTCAACGGGGAACGAGTGAACTAACATTCACAACAAACAAAATAAGAGAGAATCTAATCTAGAGGGTAACCCATATTGAAAGCCTTTTGAGTGAAAAGATGAGATGCAAGATGGGACGAGAAAGAGCCAAGTTAGTAGTAGTGCTATTTCCCTTGATTTGGTCTATATAGTAAAAGAAAACTCCTCTACATTCAACAGAGAGGAAGAAACAAATGTCATATACTTCATAATTGTACAGCGAGAAATCCAAAAAAATATATTGAAATAAATTAGTAAAATTATGAGTTTGTTTTCCCCTACCCTTTTATTTAGACTTTGTTGAATCATATGCTTTATATGTTTCGAAGCTATAAAGAAAACTCCATATTGAGTGGAAAAGGGTCAAAAAAGCTTGCTGTCTCCGGAGCTTGGTTGATGGCCCCATAAAAATGTTAAGAGACCAGAATTGATCAATGACATTAGATACAAGCTTAGATCTTAAATGAAATGACAACTATGGTTGTTTAAATGCAAGGGACGATTTACATACAGCAAGGTGACGGTGACAACCTGGACAGTTGTCCTTTTGGCAACTAGACTTTAGATGTATAAAAACTGCAAGTACCTAATGTAGGATTAGATATTTAGTTTAAGTTGTCTATGTCTTAGGCCAATTGGTCAAGATGAAGTGTAATGGAAGACTAAGTTGGGTTTCTCATGGAAAGATATCAAGCAAGTAGGCTGTTGCTGTCTATGCTAACTGCTCTGGAGCATTTGTCAACTGAACAAGCCTAATACTGTTAACAATCATTCAAAGAATATTTGCGTGTGATAAGTTGCCATAGTTTTTTCTATAAGCTCATGGTCAGGATCGGGCATCCATCCCTAATGCTGAACAACATTTACAAGGCATCCAGATCAAAGGTCAAATAATTAGTGTTTATGATTGAATTCTGCACAGCTGTTTGCAACACACACACACACACACACAGAAATCAGAAAATGTTAAATGTGTATCAGAAAGGAACCATACCTTTGATGAAGGAGAGTGGTGAACTCGCTGCAGACAAAGTAACACGGAAATTAGGAGTAGTTCTTGTCTTATCCTGATTCCCTAGATTGACCTTGAGCCTAAAAACATGAACTGTGCCTTTGTCACTAGAGACTGCTAGCCACTGAGCAGTTGGATCGAATGAAACACTGTGAATTTCTGCTCTATCAGCACCTCTCCTTACCTGAAATCATACATGCCGTGTGATTTACCAAAACTAGATATCTCAGAAACACTGTTTAATTGGTGCAAGGGAAAGTTAAAAGACTTAATCTAGCTTGTCATTTATGTGTATGGATTAAGTAAATCTCTTAGCAAGCCAAGTAGAAAAAGAAAACCATAAAAACATTACAATCTTTTACAATCTATATCCGACAAGTCAACGGATAACAGTAATAAAAATGACACTTGTAATTATGGGAGAATATGAAGAATAGAAAGAAGATATAAGGAATTGGCAAAAGTTAACAACATTATGTTCATTAACTCTACATCCACTTCAAGATAAAAATAGGTGATGAAGAAACATCTAGCTTCCCTCCATTCTAGAACTGTTCATGCAATATCCAGATTTGACCCAAATGGAGATTGACAAGGAATGTTGCAAGCCAAAGGCACATATGAATGGAGATTTATATAAAGAAGAAACTTCGACATCCAGTTTTAATAAATTACAATCTGTTGATAACCAAAGGTTAATATTCAAGGCAGAGGCAAGCAAGGAATGCACACTGACTATACAGTTACCATTATCAAAAAAAAAAAAAAAAATTAAAAAGGGAGTGCACATTGAGTACCAAATGCATCCTAAGACTTTCTGAGTCATGAATCACGGGAAACACAGAATAAAGAATCAGTAGGTAATTTTGAGACATTAGAAAATGCTATATAGGGACAATTTACTTGAGAGTAGAAGCGAAAGTCAAGGAATTTCAAAACAACAAAGCCATTAACTTATCCGTGTTTAGCATAAGTAAATGACACCAAAACATCATGTTTTGATCAAGGAGAGTTACAAAATGAAGATAGAGACAGATATGCTGTATTGATGAAGCACTTTGACAAGGTCAGTTTTGCTTTCCAGTAGCTACAAACTATTCATACTTGGTGAAAGAGAAAAATACGAAAAAATGCTACTACTGCTTATGAAAGCTTTGGTATAAAAGAATTTGAAATATCTTGGACTGAACTAAACAACATTCAAAATCTTACCTCCTGTAACAACGTACCATCCTGCGTGCTGAAAATCCGGATAAGAGTACCCTTGATACTTGCTGTTGCCAGCACATTCCCCTCATGACTAAGAGCAAAAGATGCAATCCTAGAATCATGTGCAAAGATAAACTTAGTCCTTTTTGATGTGAAATGATCAACCCGAACTTGACCATTTTGCAACCCAGGGCACACCAGCACAGGTGATACAGCCGTTTGTGAAATTTCACAGAGTCCTTTTGGGTTTGAAATTGTCTCAATCTGGTGGACCAGCTTCACATCAGCAAAATTATATATAAATATCTTCTGCTCAAGTATAACAACGATGCAATCCCGTCGAAGCCGCACACCGCGCACAGCCGACCTGAAACGGAGCTCTCCGATGCAGCGGTTCTGATGGTCATCCCAAATTATGACCTTGTTTCGATGATATTGTGGATTATCTCCATTTCCCACAAAGACTAGTATATTGCTTCTGAAGAGCATCTCAACAATTCCAATACCACCTCCATTATCAAAGTATCGTCGAAACATCTCACAGTAAGGGTCACAACTATAGACACTAATGCCGCGATTAGTGCCAATGGCGAAACAACTACCATTTTGATTGAAGGAAACGCGGTATAGAGTTGAAATTGATTTATCGATGAAGCCATGGGTAGGGCATGGATTAAGGTGACTCTGCTTAGGATCATTATCTATCTGTACAACAGCAGCTTCTTGTGTCTGAAGCTGTTGTTTGTGCTGTTCATCTAGTTGCTCTAAGCAAGGTTGAAGCATTGGTGATGAACTAGTATTTGGGTGCTGAACTGGTGGGGGGAGAGGGGAAACAGTGGCCATGGACAGGGATTAGGAAGAAATCTTAGAGAGGTATAAAGCTAAATGGATAATGTTTTCTATCTCAACTCACGCCACATAGACGGTCATCAATCTGCATCAGAAAGACCAAATTTAAAACTAGATGCAATATTATCAAACTGATGAGGTCTGACACTAAACTTGATCTTAGCCAAAAGGCCATACAAGCATTGATTAATAAAAATCTTCAAAAGGCAAAAAATAAAAGGATCTCCAAAGGAAAATGCTACAACAAAATCAAAATTAGTTTTTTCGTTAAGATATGCTAAACAGCCTCAATCGGTTCTCCCTTCTGATCGCCACACACTGTTCTTCCTAGTTACTTCTACTTTATTTTGACAGTACAGGGACTTCAAGATGATGAATAAAGAAACATCCTGGTTAATTGGGGACTGAACACTAAACTCATTAAGCTTTTTAAGCAATAACTTTTTGATTATACAACAATAAAATCATACTGGGTTATCGGAAAAAACGAACTTCAAAACAAAATCATGAATATCCAGTATCCTGCTCACAATAATGACAAACAAAAATAAATAAATAAATTGCTAGAATTACGAAACCCCCAATTTAACAAAACCATTGATCTCAACCCAAAAAAATACTAAGCTGATTAAGCTTCTTCAGCAATAACTTTTTTGATTATACAACAATCAAACCGTACTGGATTATCAAAAAAAACATCATGAATACTCATATCGATGAACGTAATAAGAAAAAATTGCTAGATTTACGTGAAACCCAATTTATTAAAACCATTAATTTCTACTCAAAAAAATTTTAAAAAATTATGCAGGAACATCAATGATATAGTAAACAGATAGTAATACTTACATTGAAGATTAAAAAAAAATCAGAGAGAGATATTAATGGAGGAGTGAAGAATAAAGAGGGATTTGGGGTTTTGCTTTGCAGTGAAGAGAAGACTCGGAGAATTTTTCAGTTGTATTTTTGGAGTAGAAAACGGTTTGTTTTATCTCTGTTAGAAGAAGAATATTTTAGGAGTCTTGATGGACAAGCACTATTTTTATATATGTATATTTTAGCTCACGGCTGGACATGACATATGAAATTATAATACGCATAATACATAAACATATTCTTTATTTGACTTCAGACAATTATGATCTTTTAATTATGAATGCGTATAAGTAGACATTTAAATTTGTATAAATTGAATAAATAGACACATTTGTTATACATGTCACTTTTATGTCCTATATGTCGTACGTATATTATGTCATGTAGGATACATGTGTCTATTTGTTCAATTTTATATAAATTTAAGTATCTATTTTTGCATAATCAAAGTTGTGACACATTTGTTATACATGTCACTTTTATGTCCTATGTGTATTATGTCATGTAGGGCACGTGTGTCTATTTGTTCAATTTTATATAAATTTAAGTATCTATTTTTGCACACTCAAAGTTGTGACACATTTGTTATACATGTCACTTTTGTGTCCTATGTGTATTATGTCATGTAGGATACGTGTGTCTATTTGTTTAATTTTATATAAATTTAAGTATCTATTTTTGCACACTCAAAGTTGGAGGGCATAGATGTTAACTGAAGTTACGTTAAAAGGCATAGTATTATGTTAATTATGATATGATATGATATTAAATTAGTTTTTGAATATACAATTTGGTATCATGATTTGATGTGAAGAGATTGTTATATTATGACTGCATTTCATATTTATGCTCTTTAACTTTGTGTGTGGCGCTAGTAGATATTTAAATTTGTATGAAGTTAAATAAGTAGACACATGAATCCTACGTGTCATTATACATGTAGGACAAAAATTGTCACGTAGGATGTGTGTGTCTATTTGTTCAACTTTATACAAATTTAATTTTTTATTTGTACGTACTCAAAGTTGAAAGATATAAATATAAAATAAGACAAAATTAAAGGATATATTTATTTATTATGTCAAAAACAAAAATAGGTCAAACAAATTAAAACCGAAATATATTACTTTTATTTTTAATTGTCAAAACTATACCCAAAATATCCTTAGATTCCTAGTTCGATTCCATCATGATCTAGTCAATTTTCTGGAGAAAGTTCATCCATGTTAAAATGGATAAGAATCTTAAGACAAATTTGGTAGAAAAATAAAAGGAAAAAGAATCTTAAACAAATATATACACTTTTATCATCCTCATTTATACGTTTACTCAGCTCCAGCCAGCGTTGACAACTTTGATTTTCCTTTAAATACACACAAAAAAGGATCAACAGATCTGCAGAATTATCATTTTTCTTCTCTATTGAACTAATCTTCCAAAAGGTATGTTCTTTTTCCACTTTTCAATTCATTAAAATGTGTGTAATTTTACCCCCTTTTCATATCAAGAATCTAAACAGTCTTTTTCTAGGTTCTTTTTGATTATTCTACTTTTGGGTACAATTTTGATGACCCCATCTAGTCAAAGTTTGGTTCTTTTTTGTATTAGAGACTGTATAATCTGTTTCTTGTTATGGTTGAAGTGATAACTTGTTTGATTTGGTTGTAAATTGGGATTTTCCTGGTAAATTTTGATGAAAAATGGTATTTTTGGGACTGAGAGGTTGTTGTTGTTGTAGGTATTTGATGAAAGGGTATGTTCTTTTTCCACTTTTGCAATTTATCAACATGATGTTCACTGTTTGAATGTGTATAATTTACCCCCTTTTTCATTTCAACAATCTAAACAGTCTTTTTCTAGGTGTATAGCTTTTTGATTATTCTATTTTTGGGTACAATTCAGATAACCCCATCTGGTCAAAGTTTGGTTCTTTTTAGTACTAGACACTTTATAATTTGTTTCTTGTAATAGTTGAACTGATAACTTGTTTGATTTGGTTGCAAATTGGGATTTTTCTCCTAAATTTTGATGAAAAATGGTACTTTTTATTCATATAGTCGACCCCGAACTTGTATAGGACTTAGATGTAGTAGTTGTTGTGGTAGGTAGTTGCTGAAAGAGTATGTTTGTCTTTCCACCTTTGCAATTCATCAAAGATGTATAATTTTACCCCCTTTTACTTTCAAGAATCTAAAGTCATTTTGCGGGTGTTTATCTTTTTGATTATTATACTTTTGGGTACAATTCAGTTAGCCCCATCTTTTCAAAGTTTGGTTCTTTTTCGTATTAGACACTTCATAATCTGTTTTTTTTTCTTTCTTTGTTTGTTACAGTTGAAGTGATAGCTTTTTTGATTTGGTTGTATATTGGGATTTATTTGTGTTAAAATTTCTGTTAAATTTTGATGAAAAAAATTAGTATTTTGGATTTACTATGATGATGATATAATACGAGCTTAAATGAAGAAATTAAGATCCATATAGTCGACCCAAGTTAGGACTGAGACATAGTTGTTGTTGTTGTAGTTAGTTGCTGAACACTTTGCTATTCATCAACTTTGACTTAAGATATTCATTGTTTGATATGTAGAATTTCACCCTCTTTCTTTCAAGAATCTAAACAGACTTTTTCCGGGTGTTTATCCTTTAGAGAGGAGCTTATGGAGGATACAGATTCGGGTAGAAGGCCACTAGGTAGTTGAGTGTTGTCTCGCTTATCCTTCCATACTAGTAGTCATTGTAGTATTCTTGTAGTTTCTTGTTTCTTCAACTTCTGTTACTATTTGTTGTTCCTTGTACTTCAATTATCATATTATTTTGTTGTAGTTATTATTCCTCTTTCAGATTGTTTTGTCTTGCCTTGCTTAGTATTTTGCATTGGTTTCTTCACTCCTGTTATTCTCTTGAGCCTCCCTGAGCCAAGGGTCTATCATAAACAACCTCTCTACCTTCCAAGGTAGGGTTAAGGTCTATGTACACACTACCCTCTCTAGACCCCACTTGTGAGATTACACTGGGTATGTTGTTGTACTCTTGGGTACAATTCAGGTAACCCCATCTTTTCAAAGTTGGTTCTTTTTAGTATTAGACACTTTAGAATCTGTTTCTTGTTACAGTTGAAGTGATAACTTGTTTTATTTGGTTGTATTTGGGATTTTTCTGTTCAATTTTGATGAAAAAATGGGTATTTTGGATTTTGAAATTATGTAGGTAGTCGCTGAAAGTTTGGAGGTCCAATGGCGATTGGTATGAAACAGATGTCTATGATAATAGCAACCCTTGGTGTTTTATCCTTTATATTTGGAGTTATAGCTGAAAACAAGAAGGTTAGTTGAATAATCAAATGTGGGAATTCTTGTAAATCCTCTACTTAATCTTTTGCCTGCTATGTCTTATCCTTTGATTGTCTAAATGCTGTAAGATATGCTTGCCTAGTTCTTTCTGTGTGTGTTTTTTCTCCTTTTTCTAAATGGACTTCGCGGCATTGGGTCCACATCTTAATCTGTATATTTACATATTTTCGGAAAAATTCTCTAAACCTTTTATATCCATGTATATAGTTTGAGCCTGAGACTACCTAGCAAAGAACGACATAGGCCTGGTTGTGAGATAGTGTTGAATAATGCTAGCAAAAATCACTATTATTAAGAACACGACTGATTTCTCTACTAAACTAAAAGTGAAGAAGCAATTGAAGTGATGGGGTCGCTTGCATTGCAACCTGATCTACCCTATTATGCTGTCCTCATGTTGGATGAAGCATTGATCATGATTCTTCTGAGTTATCCTAAGTAGTTATTTAATAGAGGAGTGGTAGTTGGTGTTAAATATAACATCAGACTTTTTCCTACATCAGCATAGCGAAACAAAACTTGTTGGTGATAAACATTTCTGTTTTTATGGTTGTCGGCTTCAAAGGCTTGACTTTACTCTAACCATGTGATGCCTTGTATATAAAATCAGAGATAACATTATAACATGGAAGGATTTATGCTGATTCTTCATGGCTTAAACTACTCTTATTCACGCGATAGATGATTGCTACTTTAGTGGTTGTGGCTAGTGTACCTGTTAGGACTTGGGAGAGCTAGGTGTGAAACATATGGTTTTCTTAGACGTCTTGTGTCTGAGTATTCTAGTGCTTTATAATCTTATCAAGAACAACGCAGAACAATTTCTTGATTTTTCTCCTTCCATATTTGTGGTGTGTGTTTTTTCTGCATGATTTCTCCAGTACTGTACTTTCTTTTCATATTTGTTTTTGACATGTGTTACTTGAGCCGAGGTCTATCAGAAAAAACCTCTCTACCTTCACAAGGTATGGGTAAGGCTGCATACACACCACCCTCCGCGTACCCCGCTTGTGGGATTACACTGGGTATGTTGTTGTATTATATTTGTGGTGTGTCAGTTCCCAAGTAATATAGCACTTTTAATGTGTTTGTATATTGTGAAAATTAAAAAATTTACTGTGTCGAACAAGAAGATGTTATTCCTTCTTAATTTCCTGTCAGAAAAGTGAAGATCTTTGAGCATCATTGATGAGTAGATGTGCAAACTATCTGTCAAATATGTTGTAGGTTTTGTTACTTTCTCCTCCCTTATTTAGGACTTTTTGGATATTTTTATTGCAGCCTGCAGCTGGGACTGCAATATCAGGAAAAGGCGTGGTTATTTGTAAATACAAGTCTGATCCTACTGTTGCCTTGGGCTATTTGTCTTTTGTTTTTCTTGCTGCATCTTCTGTGGCCGGTTTCCTGTCTTTGTTTTATCCGTATCAAGGGAAATCAGTTCCACAAGCTGCTTTGCTGAGAAACACTAGTTTTGTCGTGTTCCTAAATATTGCATTGTAAGTACTCTTCAACTCGTTTTTTTCTTTTTCATTGTGTTTTATGCGCAATGTCTTCATTTACCTTCTTCTTAATCCTAGTTCACTATCCCTATGTGTCTTACTGTTGGCTGTTTTTGTCCTGAAGTTGGTAAACACATCATTGTAGGTTACATACTTCTTGTTACTTTGACCGTCATCATCTACAAATAATAGCACTAATATCATTTAGGAATTGCAGCTCTTGGATATATAGATATATCTGATGAAGTGATGAATTTTTGAAAAAATCGGATACCAACTATTTAAGACACGTAAAAGGGTGCAAATTATCCAGGGTATCTTCAACTTAATCAAAATGCAGAATGCGCTCTTTAATATCCTTTAAGCAGGATGATTCGAACTGCATACAAGATATTTAACCCCCTCCTGAAAATAAGGTTCATTATGAGATACTTAACCCTTGATGACTCGATGGTGATAGTTCGGATAGGAAAAGGGAACAACTGATAATTGAGGTGTGTTTTAATACATAGATGATGATAGTTCAGGTAGGAAAAAGGAGAACAACTGATAGTTGGAGTGTGAAACTTGTGAAAAAGCAGTAGTTCAGGTGTCATTCAGGTAGGAAAAGGGAACAATTGATAGTTGAGGTGTGTTTTTAATACATAGATGGTGATAGTGCAGGAAGAAAAAAGGAACAATTGATAATTGACGTTTTTGACCATTAACTCTTGAACTTATATATGGACTACTTCGGAAATTGATGCATCACCATCAACTATGTGATTGAGTTCACTGCCTCTCTTGAGGGATAGGAATCTTATCATTATTTCATATACTACTACTATTTTCTGAACATTAGTGTTCTTTTTGGTGATTTTCTGCTGTTAATTCAAAGGGGCACAACTGGTTTAGCAGCAACATTGTTGTTGTGGCCTACGATCACCGAGCAACTTCATATCACACGCAACATTCATCACAACTTGCAGACCGATTGCCCAACTGCCAAGACCGGTCTTCTAGGTGGAGGTGCCTTCTTGTCTCTTGATTCCGCGCTCTTCTGGTTGGTGGCTTTGATGTTAGCTGATAACGCTCGTGAGGATTATTTCCAAGAAACGGATGTCAAGGGCGAGCCGAAAGCAAGTTATGCAGATGATGAAATTATCAAGAGCAGTGCTTAAATTTAAATACACTACTTCTATTATTCTACTTTCTCTGTTATTTCTGTTGTTGCAAAATGAACTTTTAGCACAAACTGTAAAAAAAAACATGATTTCCTGTCTTTCTAAGTATAATAAAATATCATTGTAGATTCTTCATTATGGATTGTGTTCCTTAGCCTCTTAGAGAAATGCAGGATAACCCTCCGATCCTTCCTCGAACTCCGCACATAGTGGGAGTTTAGTGGACTGGTTTGTCATATAGATTATGTTTCTTTCTCTTGAAAAAAATTGCAGGATGTTTATAAAGTCATCTATTGTGGATGAATAAATAAATAATTTTATTCTTGCATCATTTTTTTACAGTATATTAAAAGGTATATATAATATATAAATATTAAATGCCTCTATGCAAGCCTTTACAACCTGTTAAAGGTGTAGATTCGTATACATAATTTAATTGCCTCTATTTTCTAAAAAAGATAAAAAGAGTTCCATATTCCCCATTATTATTACCTTTAATTTATTTTGTTTCTAGAAGGACATATACAATTTGTTAAAATAAATAAAAATAGTCAATAATGTTTAGGATTTCTTTTTTTATAACTCAATTGTTCGGATCAATTTATTGTATGCACCTCGATTAACTCACTATTTATCATCTTTCACTAATAAAAAAATATTAGATAACTCTATTTATTCAAATTGTGATATATCATGATTCATAATAAACAATAAACTCGTAAACTTTATTTCATGAAAGTTCAAATATATTAATAGTAACGTAGCATAACTTTTTTGAAAAGAAAATTCTATTCGATGTAGATTGATTATTTAATATTTGCTTTCTTTTTGGAAATATTTTGTCCATTAGTTTGTAAACAATTGGTATAATAATAATAATAACAACAACTTTATTCCTAAGTTAAAGTTTATAAGGTGCTATACCTAGGAAAAAGTTCAAGTTACCAAAAAAGAAAATGCTATAAAAAATATTCACATACCGATTAAATATTTATTTCTATGGAATGTTTATATCAAATTAATAAATGCATTATCTATATTTGAAATATATAATTATCACTTAATAATTATTAGTTAATGTATATTTTCATTAAATTACTTATCTTAATTCTTAATCATTCAGATATCAGTCATTAAGGGTGTGTTTGGTATGAAGGAAAACATTTTCCGGAAAATATTTTTTAATTTTCTCATGTTTGGTTCGGTAAAATGTTTTGGAAAATGTTTTCCAAACCAACTCATTTTCCTCAAATTTAAGGAAAATGACTTCCCTTCAAAACTTAAGGAAAACATTTTCCAAAACTTTCCTCTAACTTCAAATTATAATTTTTTGTTGAAAAAATCAAATTTTTTTGTTGAAAAAATAAATTGAAAGCTATATTTTTCATTCATAAATCAAACACTAAAAAATCTTTTCCGGAAAATATTTTCTACTCACGAACCAAACATGAGAAAATAAGTCAAAAATCTACTTGTTTTCCAGGAAAACATTTTCTTTCATACCAAACACACACTAAGTCTATTTATTTTCAATATCTTAATCTTAATCATTAAAAGTGCATTTGTTTTTCTTAGTTTACAACCACTTGATGGGTCTGAATAGGTTTGAATGATTAAAATCTATAACAAAAGTTTCAATATCATTAAGATATCTATTTAAGAATTTCTAGGAAGATGACAGTTCACCGCTACTCCATTTACTTTCACCCACCACCTACAACCATCATTTCAATCACAACTATGACCACCGTCAATCAACCCCACCGGCCATCTACAACCATCATCCTTAACCCAACCACAACCACCACTCTCGTCAATTGCCAGTCAATCTTCATCACAAATAGTCATCATTTACTATCGTCATCACCAATCATTATTACATCCATTAGTTACTGTCGATAATTACCACCATTAGTTAATATTATATATCACTAACCGCCATTATTTTCACCATCAATATCATTCCACTACTTGTTATCAGCCTTCATTACCAACAACCACAGTTAATCACTACTGTCAATCACTATACCATAAGATACTACCTACAATCATCATCAATAGTCAACACTATTCCAAATAAATGTCTTAATCTTAATAAAAACAAATGAGGTCTAAATATCTGATTTGGATCATTTTTAACTCGCATGTTGAGATTCAATATTTGAAAATCAAATAACAATAAAAACTTACTCGTAAAAAGTATTCACACCAAATTATATTAATTTATTATTTTTAAATAAATTAATGTGATGAGAATGAATATTACTTAATTACAACCAAGCAATAAATATATTTACAATGAATATTACTTAATTACAACCAAGCAATAAATATATTTACAAATATTGTATCATACATTTGATGTAACTATTTTGTGAATTTCAGTATTTATGATCATAAATTCACTTAAAAGGGGACATTAGAATTATTAATTACATATTAAATACACAATTGACATTATTTATTATAATAAATTAATTTAATTTAATTTAATATAACTCACTTTGATTAAATATAAAATAAAACTCAAATAGAAATAAACTCACAAAAATGTTAAATTCAAATGGTGGAGGATTCTATGTTTAATAGTTGTGCCTCCTAATTTATATAATTTGTTTCGATTAAATATAAAATAAAATAAAATAAACTTTAAAAGTTAAAAAAATTATGATCTAAAAAATATTTATGTAATTAAAAATAAAATATATTTTATAAATTGGGATGAAAGTAATACAAATATCAATAATAGTTATTGTAGAGTACTAAATATTCTTTTATTCTTGATTAGAGGTCCATTATTATAAAGTCGCATTTTACCCGCCAAATAGATAAATCACGTGGGAAACAATCAAATTTAATCGGTGCTAGAAAACATTAAAAGAAAAATAGGAAATACAAATCATTACAACAAACAACAATATCATATTTTGCGTGATTCCATAAATAAAATTTGGAAAAGATAAGATATACGTAAATTTTATCCTCCGAGTTTTATTTCTACCTTGAATAAGGATAAATAAACCGTTTCCGATAAAGACCACCAAAGAAACCATTTCTTGACTATAATTTGTCGGGTATGCATCTTTGACCCGTTTAGACGTCAAGGCCCAACTTAGAGCTAAAAGACTAATACCTTGTTTGGATGGTTGTTAGCCGTTGCATTATATTGTATCGTTAGTTTAAATATAATATTTATTTTAATTGTTACTTAAATTTTATTGTATTGTTCGTTTAAATTCATCATTAAGTAATGATGAAAAAACTCTTAGAAACGACCGATTTGGTGTGATCGCATCGTTACCTTAATATTTTCTTCTTATTTTATCTTTATTTATTAATTAATAATTATATTTTATCTTTTACTCAACCTATTCATAGTATCTCTACCAGTATCCTACTTTTCTTGTAGGGTTATTATTCAAATCATAGATATGTGACATTATGTAATGATAAAAAACAATACAATCTATCCATATTCATACGATAAAATATAACACAATATGATACATTATGAACCGTAACAACCATCCAAACAAAGTGTTGAAAGTATTTTAAAAAGAGAAAAGAATATTTCGCTGGTTTTTTCTATAAGTTTTTTGTTTTTTGATTTTTTTTTGTTTTTGCCTAGATCGGAAGGGCATCATTTTCAATCCAATTCCCGCCGATCAGAGTTCCGGTGAGAACAATCGTTCGAAGATGGCCGGGAAATCCAGACCTAAGCCGTTGAATGTTTACCTTTATATTCCGAATATCATCGGTGAGTTCTCTTTTGAAATTTCTGTTTGAATACTCTCACTGATATTCGCCTTTCAGCTCGGAAGTATTGTATCCGTTGATTTGTTTTTTGTGTGAAATTTTGATGTATTGGAGAACCGAAATGATGAACTGAAAAGCAGAACGGAGTTCTGTATTTTGTTTGTCGAAAGTAATGTTGCGTCATTTTGGCTCTTATCCCTGAAATTTCTGCTGTTTTGAATTTTATTTTTTTTCTATTCGGAGACGATATTTATCTTATTTTTGATATTGTTAGTAATAATTTTTTGATGTTTCATTTTGTTGATGTAGATTTTGTTAGAATTTCTTTTTCTGGCTATCATGATTCATGTCTATTATTTTTCAAAAGAGATCGGAATAATATAACCAGGAAAGTTGTTTGGTGATGCTAGATGCTAGTGTTTCTCGTGGAACACTAACGCAAACCTATTTGGATTTGTTGGAGCTATTTTTTTAAAACAAATATACAAGTTCTGGATGTTATGTTAGGCTTTCCATATTATTTGTTATGTCCTATTTGCTGGTGTATTTGCCTTTTCAACTGCTTTGTTATTTGTTACTTGAGCGGAGGGTCTTTCGGAAACAACCTCTCTATCTTCATGAGGTAGCTTCACGAGGTAGGGTAAGGTGTGCGTACACTCTAACATCCTAGATCTCACTTGTGGGAATACATTGGATATGTTGTTGTTGTTGTTGTTGTTGTTATTGTGTATACTAGTGATGGAAATGAAATTGGCTTTGTTTTTTAAGCACTTCCCTAGTTCCCTTCCATTTTGTGTTTGATTTTCATTTTCTTACACCTCAATTCCTCTAATTTTTTGTTCACATAAGAGATACTTTACTGCACTGCAAGTTCTTGTGCTCTACTGAAATTAGGAAATTAGTTCATTATTCTTTTTCATGATGCTCTTGTGGTGGTCAAGTAAAACCAAGAAACTGGCTCTACCTTATGTAGTTATCTATTTCTTTTTTCTGAGAATGAAAAAGAAAAAAAGAAAATCCTTGTGGATTTTATCAATATCAAACTTCACTTTCCATGTGGATGCCAAGCATTTAACTTCCACTATTTCTTTTTTTGGAATTTTTCATTTTTCCTGTAACCTTCTTGCACTATGTTGTTTGCGCCTTTTCCTGTGACATCCTTGCTTAATTCGGCCATAATGAATTGCTTTATTTGGCTGTGTTACTTTCAACTGATCCAGTCTGTATATATTTCTCTTCCTCTTATATTCATAGATGTTTTGATAGTTTATTCGTGTATCTTTGTTATATATATTCAATAATGTATATTTTGGTTTGAGATTACTGTCAACTTTAGTAGAACTGAGAAAAAGAACTCTGTACAAACAAATGCCACTTAAGTAACTCTTCGGATGTTAAAGTGGGTATATAGATATGTTGTGCTGAATTGGTTGTTACATATGTTGTTGGATGCAGGGTACCTGAGAATTTTGATGAATTGTGTTGCATTTGCTGTGTGCTTTGTGGACAAAAAGCTATTTTCGCTTCTGTATTTTGTCAGGTGAATTCCCTTGATTTATGATTTTTTTGGGGGGAGTGTATGGAAGTGGGATTGTTGGTTAATGGAGTTTTTTTTTTCCAGTTTCGTCTGTGATGCTTTGGATGGTTGGTTTGCTCGTAAATTCAATCAAGGTAAGAGGTTTCCTCGTTTTATGTTTGATCGATACTATTTCTTCTAGGTGCGTGATAGTCTCAGTCCTTGATTTGCTGGGCTTATAGTTTATTATTGTAAATGACAGGAGTCGAAATGCCAAAGTGACTAGGTCCAATTTTTGTCTCAATTCCAACAAGGTGTTGCAAATTTTTGGAAGTAAAACTTATATATTCAGAAACTCCATAAAGAGTACTACGAAATACATTTTTTTATATATATGTTTAAGAGATTTAGGGAATAGTAGGAGTGTAGCCAAAAGAAATGTAGATCTTGATTGAGCAAGAGTAGGAGTGTAGCCTAATCCCGAACTGAGTTTGTTGCTACAATACTAGGGGCTTGGCTTAGTGGAGGTGGTGCAGTCTAGCATACTAAGCTACTGGAAAACTGAACTGCTACATGTGACTGAGTCATGACTCTGAGCTGAAGACGACCAAGATCTTATGAGTACAATTGTAGCTAAAAGCCTAAAACTGGTGCCGTTTGACTTCTATTCTCAGCATGCATTTATCGACCAAGCATGACCAGGGAAAAACCATGGTGTCTGATGAGTCCTGGAGATTTGATGAAATGAGACTGTGAGGACCCAGCATTGATCTTGTACACCAGTGGTTCAAAGGGGGAAACCGAAAGGAAAAGAAATATTAGCTCAGGTCCAAAATGTTAGCAGATGCTGGGAATACAATTCAGCTGACCAATTTCTGTAGTGTCTACCACTTTATCATGTCCATGATCACTCTTGTTTCCCGAGTTCTTGTGAGAGGAATTTGACAGATATGGTATGAGTCTCATCCTGCAGATGGGACCAAAACTGATGATTCATAAAAGGTGTACTGGAGTTCCTACTATGCATACATGACTAATATAAGGTTATGAAGCAAGTGCAACTTTTACTTAAGCAGCAAAGCTCTTGCATCTTGTGATGTGTGGCTCCTCTACGCCTCCTTTGCCCGTCACACAGCAATGGGAACAATTCTGGGCATCAGTTAGTAGAATGTTGTGGCATGACTGAGTTCGATGGCATATGTAATCCCATTGGACGGAAACACAGAGGAGGTACTGGTGGCAAGCCCTTTTCAGCTGTACAGGCTAATATATTCTTGAATAATGAGAGTGGTAGCGACAAAACCGGAGTTAGGGAGCTTTGCATTAAGGGTCCTTCATCGTTCAGAAATATTGGAAGCTACCTGAGCTAACTTGGCAATCATTTGCCAATTTCAAGACTGGAGGTGCTGTTAGAGTGGATGAAAATGGATATCCCATGATTTTGGGATGAACTGATACTGATACTCATACTACCAAGTCAGTGGATAGTGGATGAAAATGGATATCCCATGATTTTGGGATGAACTGATACTGATACTACCAAGTCAGTGGATACAAGTTTAGTATTGGAATTTGAAGTAGTTCCGTTGGAGCATCCATGTTGGTGTTAAGATTACCTGGCAAAGACTATGGTGAAGTGGTGTGAGCAATTGTTGTCCCTGACACTGAGCTCAAAGAAAGAAAATTGAGGAATTAAAACTTGCACTAAGGCAAGAACTTTCGGAATGTGCAAAGGAGAGATTGCCACGTATAAGATACCTAATCAGTTGTCTGTGTGGAACTCGCTTTCTTGCAACTCTATGGGGAAGGTAAAAGTGAAGCAGCTGAAGAGAAAGCTGTCTCTGAGGACCCACAATAAGTTTAAATAGTCAGCAATCACCTAGAGGTCAAGTATTATCTGAGATTAGAACAGGCTACACTTTTTCAAATTCAGTTAGGCAGAGATGAAAATATTCCTTAGATTAAGTAGTCAATAATGGATCTATTTGAAGCTATATATTGCTGGTTTAGAACATACATGAATGTTTGACATTTTCTGTTTACATATTCTAAGTGTAACCAAACACAGTATAGAAGTATGGTATTATTGGACAGTTGCAATATGCATCAAGGAACTTCTATCTACTCCACTCCTTCCCTTCTCCTTCACAATTTACACTCGCACCCCTCTTTAAAAGGTAAGTATTTGTATACCTTTAATATCTGATATGTGGACCATCGGTCCACACAATATTACCTCAATTTTTTAAGGGGGGGGGGGGGGGTAGTCTGTTAAGTTAGCTTGCTAACTGAGCTTTTGCTTGCTGCCCATGCGCTGCTCTACATTACGGGCCTGGTGCACCCCACTAAATCTTTCTGGAGTTTAAGTTATTGGTTACTGGTGACATGTGGTCCAAAATTTTATACAGGTTAATAACTTCATTGAAAAAAAAGGTTATAGACGATAATAGTGTCTATCATCTGTGAGTTTGAATTCTTGTTGTCTGGCTTTGATAAAACTATATCTGAATTTCATATGTAAGGCCCGCCATATATTTGATTGTCAATTTTCCTCTCTGGATTCAGCTTCAACATTTGGGGCTGTTTTGGACATGGTGACAGATAGGTAGTGCCACATTTCTAACCCTCAACTTTAATCCCTGCCCCAAAACCCTTGTGGTTGAACATTTAATGCACAGCCCTTGCTTTCATATTAGGACTCAAATCTGCTTTGTTGTTTATGTGGGCCGTATGATTTTTCAGGGTTAGCACTGCCTGCCTGCTGGTTATTCTTTCACAGGTTTATAGGTATCTTCATCAACTCCTGTTTGCGTAAGCTTTTGCACTGTTAAAGTTCTGGCATATTTAAGATTTATTTACTCCTGTGTTTTCTTTTTTTCAGGCCTGGTTTAGTTTTCTTGTCGTTGCTTGCGCTTGATATTTCCAGCCATTGGTTGCAAATGTATAGGTAATTAACTCTCCAATAGCACATATCATTTAGGCAAAGATTGATTCTGCTTTGTGTTTTCTGTTGTAATGTGTTTAGACATCTGATTACCATGTGTTCGCAATCTGGAAAAATTATTGCAGTACCTTCTTAGTAGGAAAGACAAGTCACAAAGATGTCAAAGACAGCAGCAGCTGGCTATTCAGGCTTTATTATGGAAATAGGATGTTCATGGGCTACTGCTGCGTGTCATGTGAGGTAACTATCTGTATCAATTCTGGAAAGCTGAGAAATTCTTCATGTGCGCACAATTTTTATCTGATTTTAGTTCTTATTTACCAGGTTCTTTATATTACATTGTTCCTTCTTGCAAGGAAAGAGACTGAAAGTCTTATCGATGTAAGATCTCAGCTATTATGATTTTCATATCTTTCTATTTTTGTTGCCTGTGTTTAAGAAGCTCATTGACAGTTTCTGCATTTCATATTTAGGTTCTTGTAAATACTGCAACGGCAAGTTGGATTTATCTCGTCTTACTTGCTCTTCTTCTGTTCGGATGGGCAATCAAGCAATTTGTTAATGTTATACAGGTAGATAACTACTACCTATGCTAGTTTTTGATAGCCCATGTAATATCTTATTTGCCTTGTGTAAAATGATGTTCTCAATATGACAATTATCTTCTGGTTCAGATGAAAACCGCGGCTGATGCTTGTGTGCTGTATGACATGAACAAAAAACAGTAGCCCTGACATAGACGTAAAACAAGAGGCTTCTGCAATAATGTTTTTCTGGACAGTGCATTTTGGTTTTCTGTATACCGCGTAATAGTCACACATTCAATTGTCCTTCCAGGTAGAAGCTTCTTTGGTGATGACTTGAATTGGGAAGTTCTTTGATGCATCCATTCTGTAGGAAATGATCTGAGATTTTCAACTAACAACTGCTTATGGCCTAAGACCCTAATCATGTGTGTCATTTCTCCCTCGTCGTTGTGCCTAAAGTTGGATATGATTCTAACGGTGCCTTTGTTGTCGA
>JAJONR010004228.1:0-46262 GCA_029582245.1 Solanum etuberosum
ATTTTGTCTCTGTTAAACTGAGGAACATAGTCCAAAGCTGAGATGTGACTTTACAATGGAGGAACAGATGATTATTTGTCTCTCTAGCGTCACTACATGACATGCATCTGGACACAATTGGCAATCCCTTTTTCTGCAGGATCTCATGAGTGAGGCAAGCTTTCCTGATTACTAACCAAGCAAAGCACTTGACTTTAGTAGGAGCCATACTTTCCCATACATGCTTCCAAGGACCTATTTTGTTCTCAGGCATCCAGGATACCTCTTTCCTATAAATTCTACCTACAGAGAACTTGCCATCCTTATCATGTTTCCATCTAAAAGTGTCATCCTCTACAGTAGTGCCTTTGAAACCATCAATCAACTGCAATAGCTCCACAAACCTGCCTACTTCCCAGTCATTAAGATGCCTCCTGAAGAAGAAGTTCCATCCCTGCGGGGACCAGCTATCAGCCACTGTAGAAGAACAGGATTATGATTTGATCCAATTCTAGGTAACAAAGACTGCTTGACCAGTAGGAAAGAGTCCTCCTAGTCAGCGGAGTACTATAATCTGTCAATCCTGGAGGCACTTTTATGATTCCCCCCCCCCCCCTCCAAGTGTATGGTCCTCCAAATAAAGGAGGATCAACTAGCTCCAGGTCATTAATAGTCTCAGAGAATTCAGACACTGCTCCTGAGAGTCTGGCAGTTTGCCCTTGCTGCCGCAAATCTATTGATATTGAAGGGGCCCTCCCAATTGTTTCTGCTAGCCTCCAGTTCACTCCACAACTCTCTTCTGATCACCCTAATTACAACTTGCATATACAGCACTCATAAGCCATGTAATATCCTGACAAACACCTGTGAACTTACATGATATCATCTGTCCAGCAAAGTCCATCATGAGTGTAGTTGCTTTTCCTCAATGGCCAAAACTGTGTAATGACATCCAATTACACCCAAATCCAATTCCACGTTATCCTTCGAAACGGGCCCCAGGTGAAGTAATGCAGTCCATATCTCTCTCCTTTATCCTTCCTTACCTAGGAAAAAACATAGTTCAAAGAATCATCTTCCATTCAGAGCAAATAATATTGCTGGACTGTGAAGTAGATACAACAGGGGAGAAACGTTCTACACAGTCACAACCCATTTCAGTGTTTGCTTAATGCTTATCGCCTCTCATTTTAATGGGTGGCATTCGACCCTTAATTCTCAGTCCATAAAATTTAATGAACAACAGAAAAAGGATGATTATTGAATATCAAACCTACGATATTATGCCAGAGTTGACTGGCAAATAGCATTGTCATGGGAGATCGTGAATATGCTCAATTTTGTCACGAAAGATGAAGATTTGGAAGAGAATTTTGGTGTGATTTGTTTTCTGTGAAGTGCAGTTGTGTAAGCCCTAGCATAACCTGTCTTGGAAAAACTACAAGTTCTTTTTTCCATTGAGTTAGCAATGGATACAGAGAATAATCTTATACTCAACCTTCAAAAAGATGCAATTGAGAAAACCCTGTCCCTGTCCATGTCCTTATCTTTGTTTCTTAGAAATATTTTACCGTAGCCAAAACCATACCATGTCTTGTACTGTATTTTTAAACATAGTACTACATCATCTTTATTAAAAGAAAAACAAGCATATTATACTTCATAGAGAGAGAAAAAATGTGTCAAAGTGGTTAGATTCCATGTCGTTAGATAGGTCAAATAGGTGTTCGTAGCCCTGCCCCTTTTCACCTGCTTGCATAATTTGGTGGGTTATGTTCTTGTACACTTATCAAGAAAAATACGCTACGTGTTTTCAGTAAACCTCCTATTGTGTCCTTTACTGGTACTATGAAGCTAGTAAAAGTGAAAAATCATGGTTACTCATAATATAACATCTCAGCACTGTGATAAGGTACGTAACAATCAATCCAGATGCACTTCCCTGTAATGGGTCTAGCTCCTTTTTACTCCGCATCACCCTCCTGCTGATTTCTTCTCCACACCATTACCTTCTTCTGGCCTTTTCTCCAGCATCAAAAGAACTACTGCCAAGTCACCGCCTCCAGCCATGTCGTCATGGACTACTACTGGACATATTTTGCTTTATTCATGTCTAGTAGCCACCTCCTAAAAGTTGAACCTGCATATAAGATTCCACAACCTTAACCTCCCTGCCCGGCACTGATCACCTCTTTTCAGATCTACTAAATTGGAGCATGAGTTCAGGGGCGGGAAGTTAAGGGAGAGGAGGGCATTAGCAGGGGGTTATTGCAATTTGGGCACACAAGTACTAAGAGATGGTCTAGGAAACTGGCATAGGAGGAGGGTTAAGGAGGAGCTTATGCAGGGTAGATGTTGCGACAAAGCAAGACATGGTTGCGCCAAGGTTAGGGTAAATGGTGCTTGAAAAGGAGAGAGAAAAGCTTCAGGAAGGGATATTAGAGTTGGAAGTGGCGCCTACAAGTGGGTATCCACTGTGGTTGCTTCATTGGGTGTAGAGTGGTGGCCCAGAGGAGATCAGAGAAATCAATGGAGCTTGAAAGCGGAGCCCATGGTGACTTGGGAGATGGTACATCATACCCGTTCAATAATTTGTCATTAGAAGTATGTGTCGTAGATATATACTCCCTATGTCCCAGTTTACATGACTTACTTTCCTTTTTAGTCAGTCTCAAAAAGAAAGACACGTATCTATATTAAGTAACAATTTAACTTTAAAATGTTATTTTACCCTTAATGAAATGATTTATGGTCATACAAATATCTATCACTTATTTTAAGCCACAAATTTCAAAAGTCTTCCTTTCTTTCTTAAACTCCGTGTCAAGTCAAATTAACTCATATAAAATGGGACGGAGGGAGTAATAGTTAGAGGCACAGGGCACTGTTAACATGCACAATAGTTTGGTGCAGTATCAAGGCATTCCTACGGATGATGTATCAGAAAATTGTCGGGCCAATGTCATTTCCAGTTAAATGTTACAGAGTAGCGACAAAGGAACAGAGAACAGTATAGCTCAGTGCTAGACACTATTTATCTGCGACCTTCTATTTAGTCATACTGCAGTTTTATGTTTGATTATTTCTTGCCCATTTATCAGTAACCAAAGGCTTTTCATCTCTGTTTTCCAGGCCTCTGTCGTAAGGCAGATGAAGGACTCTGAGATGGCAATGCAATGGACCTTGATATATCAGCTGACAAGCCGGCTCCGGGTGCTTTTACAGTCTACTCCATCCAAACGTCTTCTATTCGAATATTCAACATCACAAGACTAAGCTAAGGTTTTCGACAGTGTACATATTTTATTCTTTCTATAGGAGCCTAGGTGTCTAGAACAACCCCCCAAAACCATCCTCTACCTGTCAGCCACCAGAGAACTAGGAAAGGAGACCTCATTGCTGCACCTGGATGGTGTTAATTAGTTGTAAATTCCATTATTCTTTGCTCAAAAAGAAGGAATAAATGAGCATGTTTATAGGTTATTATTACTCTTGGTTCAAATATATGCAAGATTACTGTTATCTGTTTGTTCATCCCTAGGTATTTTTAATTGAAGGACGTAAACAGCTGAACCTCTTTACTGATCCCTAAGCGATTTTTCCTTGTTCAATTTTCTGGTGAGGGCAGAACTTTCGGGTGCAAGAAAAGTAGTTGCACCCAAGACAATAACCCCCACCCCTCCTCTTCTGTTTTTGCTGTCTCTATGAATGAGAGCAATTCCCCTGTTTGAATTCAACAGTCATTGAAACCGACACGAATGCTTCATGTAAACTTTAGTATAAATTTTGAAGCATCCATAAAATTAGAATATCCTTCAAATTAAGCTTGTATGTATGCTGATATAATTTGGGCTTGCTAACTATTTTAATACACAAGGTAAAAGTGATTGAAATTTGAAATCTAGACTAAATTCACATATAAATATTACTACTCCCTCTGTCCCAGTTTATGTGACTTACTTTTCTTTTTAGTCAGTGTCAAAAAGAATGACACATTTCTATATTAAGTAACAATTTAACTATAAAATGTCTATTTTACTCTTAATGAAATGATTTACAGCCACACAAATTTCTATCATTCATTTTGAATCACAAGTTTTGAAAGTCTTCGTTTCATACTTAAACTCTGTGTCGAGTCAAACTACCTCTCATAAAATGGGACGGAGGGAGTAGTATTTATGGAATCAGATGATGTTCAGTTACATTCCACTTAACTGAAATACTAACTGGCATGATTGGCATACAAAAGTAGGAGCACGTCTGACTTGACTAATTGAAAGTTGCTTATGAAAGAGCATTTTAAGCATAAAAATTAATTTTATAAATAAACAGTTATATGTTTATTAAATAAAAAAGTTGAAACGTATAATGATGCAAATTTTATTTTAAAATGCTCTTAGAGATATTTATTAGAAAGTATCCTTACAAGAAGGACTAACAATTGAAGTTGAGTTGAGGGACAACGAAAGGTATTTTCAAGATCACAAAACACCTAATTGTGTGTTTCATGATATGCATACATAGTAAACTCAAAAGTAATTTAGATTAGTGCACTATATCAACCACCATCCCAAACTACCAGCTCTCGGCTGAGTTGCAGGAGCAACTTCTAACTTATTATGAGCCCAAGCGATGGATTCAATAAGTTCTTGCTAGTTACCACGTCCGTTTAATAGAAACATTAAACCCTTCCCCTAAAAGTTTTTAGTCTATGTGCTACATTTGTTTTGCTGAAACTACTAGCAGGAGTGGCTTTGCCAAAGCAGACTGAAGAAAAGTGCATTCAAGCACACAATCAGTTCATTTTTTTCAAAATATATTTTTCATTTAAGAGAAACATAACGATTACATAGAATAGGTCTTCTCAACCAAACTGCTACTGCATTCTGCAGAAAAATCAATCCTGGAGATGATCTATCGTCAAGCAATGAGACCCTAAAAGAATTTGTAGTAATCACTGCACCAAAAATTGCAATGTTGTCTCACAAACGTATAGCAGCTGCATTGGCATTTGACACAAGGATCATGTCAAAATTGCTTAGCACACGTCTGGTTGCAAGTTCGAGCTCAGCTTGATACTATTTTCCTTTATCAAATAAAAAAGAATTGCAATGTTGTTTCTCATTTGCTAACCACATTTGGATCTCTGACTCCTTGCTATCTGGAGACAAAATGTTAATCCTAACCACACCTTGAAATGCAATCACCAAAACCTCCACGGATCCTTGTACGGAGGGACATAGCTTTCCGTAGGAGGAAGAAGTCGGAAAGATGCCACTGTCTTTTCTAAGGAGGGTCCCATCTGCAGAATAAGGACTATGTAATGAATTTCGCAGCATAGCATAAATATTGGAGGGGGGTGGAAAAGAAAAAGGTGAAAGGAGTTTTCTAAGATGGGATTTTAGTTGTTGCATATAGCAAAACCTTGTCATGCCAAAAGTGTGCATCTAAAAAGAAGAAATGTAGAATTTTAATTCAGAAGTCGGAATCTATTGCCTTCTCTTTGCGTGTGTGTTAACAAATAGACTTTGAGCCTAATACATCCCCAAATGTTAGCTCACGAGGGGAGAAATGTCCAAGACTATATATAAGGAGACCACAACTCATTCATTCAACCAATGGGAGATTGACACTCCTTCACACACCCAGGACCGGACAACTCGAGCATGGATAATATAACACAGGGGTCCAACATTGAGAAACACCAACAAGGATCGAAGGGTTTGACATAGATACCATGTTAAGAAATGGAATTTGGAACTAACTCAACCCCAAAAGCTAACTCACGAGGGGAGGACTATGTAAGACTAAATAATGAGACCACAACCCATTCCTCAACAAATGTGGAACTTGACAGTGTGAACATATGTGCTTTTTTTAAGTCAGGTCAAGAAAACATAATCTTATGAACAGGGACCCTTGGCGCAATGGTTAAAGTTGTTTCCGTGTAACACAGGCATTACGAGATTTGCCTCTTGCATAAATACAAGGTAAGGCTATGTATAATAGACTCAAATGTGGTTTGGCCCTTTCCCAGACCCCGCGCATATTGGGAGTTTAGTGCACTGAATTGCTCGTCTTTATGATAGAATCTTATCCCTCCATGTAAAAAAAAAAACTTATGCATCCATGTTGTTTAAAAGAAACAATAAATTGATCCCGTAAAACAAGAAGGCTTCAGTGATGTAGATCATCACAAAAAGAAATGCCTTTCATTGGATCTTGTAAGGGAACGTACAAACAATATCTATAGATTCCACTGTGCCCTTGATGACTCAAACATTGTGGTCTAATCACCAGCTGAACTTCTTATATTTCTTCAGCATTTTCAATGAAATACAGAAAGTAGCAAATCTTTCATCTGCTTCAATGGTCAGGTTCATGTATGGCTACTTGTAATGCTATCAAGTATGTAAGGGTGATGTTGGAGTACTGTACAACTAAGTAATATAACCATTATGTGATATTATAAGTTCTTGATAAATTTCTAAAGGAAAATCACAAGATAGAACCACTTACTTTTTCCCATTGCTTGCCAAGAGTGGAAGCGCTAAGAGTATACAAATAACCTGAAATGACAAGCATTCTCCAATAAGCTAACCAGCAAACCTACTGAAATGTATTTCAATATAAGCTTGTCAGTTGTCAGGTTACTATGTCAATATATGAATATGCTGATGCGCCCCCAGAACATGGTTCAAGTGGCAAAGGTTGAGAGACTTGTGACATAGGTCAAGGTTTGATCCCTGCATCATCCGAACTAAGCCCAGTATTTAAGTGGAGAAGGGTAGAGGAGCGGACCCATTATCGCAAGTTTTGAAGGCTTCAATTGGTTCTAAGGGTTGGGCCCAGACCGATTTCTCAGTCATCAAGAAAAAATGATGATGCAATTACTAAGACGCATCTTCTAATTACTATGTCAATATCTTATGTAGGAATATGCTGATGCAATTACTAAAGCACATCACTTTGGTTAAAGGTACAACATACCTTGAATTTATTACATACATTTATATTTCTGAACTATTCAAAGAAGACTTATTAGCTTTATCAATTGTTTATTAGACAAAGTAAATATAGAAAACAGTTTTAAGACCAGAATGACAACATATTCTTAATTTTTTTAATTCAAGATATAAGATATGCACCTCATAAATTCATGTGTGTGCAGAAATATGTACACCCGAAAGATTGGTCATTGTCCTCAATATGTTTTTACATAGGATTCTTTTATTCTTGGCCAAAGACCAAAAATCTGTAAACATTAAAGCAAGAATAGTCTGTATAATGCAATGAAGTCATAACTACCCTCGTACCAACCAAACAATATATGCTTGAGGAATAATGATCAGTCATGTCCAAGAAACCAGATCAAACCAGAAAATAAACACCTTTCTATGCCACCTTTTAAAATCCTTCTTGACCATCAACTGAAAATCTTAAAGGGTTGTTTGGTTACAAAGATAAGTGATTACAATCCCAGGATAAAATCTGGAATTAATTTATCCCGCATTTGGTAGAACTTCTAATTCCGCGATTGTTTATACCACAATTGTGGTATTATTTATACCCCACTCTATGTGGGATAACATCCCCAAATCAGTAACAATCCCGGGATAAAATAACAAAAGGACACATTTGCCCATCTCCAAAACTGTTCTCCCAAAGTCTGTTGAGAAAACCAAGATTAAAATTGGAAATAAAAGTTTATCCAAGTTGATATAGTTCATACCAAACAATAACAACAACAAACTAGTGAAATACCACAAAGTGAGGTCTGGAGAGGGTAGAGTGTACGCAGACCTTACCCCTACCTCGTGGAGGTAGAGAGGTTGTTTTCGGAATACCCTCAGCTCAAGTGAAGCAAAACAAAGTAGTAATGAAAAGGAAAAACGGCAGTGAAGAAAACATGGCAACTAATAAAACTCAAGACACTGAAAATGTAAAATGAAAGAGAGGCATTAACAGTAAGCTAGATACAGTTGAATGAATAATTCCAATTCCTCTATTCGCCAAAGAAAAGCCCCCCAAATAGCCGAGCATTCTAAAATAGAGTGTAGTTGCAAGATGCCAGCAGCCACACAACAGAAAAAGAAAAAGAAAAACCTTATATAGCATTGTTTTAGAATTGCAACTACTCAAGCTAATCATCAAGGGTATCGCAATCATCTGCATCTGAAGATTGAGACAAGCATCCTTTTGCTTCATGTATCCTGTTTTCCCCTGTATCGTCATCTGAAGTATCAGAAACAACTATGGGAGAGAATTTGGAACCAAGCAGATGATCTTGGTTGTCCAGCCGATTCCTTAGCCTACACAAAACCTGGGCAGCTTCGGCCTTAGCTGACAGAGCTTCCTTGACCCTAATGTCGGCATTAAACCTGGCCATAACAGCAGCATTGTGGATAGACTCAGAAGCAATGGTAGCAGCGGCAACCAACTGTTTAGACAAATGGGGGTCGGTTTCAATGGTGTTATTAGCATGATTGGGAGTAACATAGAAGAAAGTGAAATTAGGGTTAGAACAACGAGGGCACACATAACCAGGGGAGGAGGAAGCAACATCAGGGACGCAAGAGAGGTGTGAGATAGAGGGGCATTTTAAGCATAGAAAACGGAGGTGAGGCGGAGGAGGTTTGTGGAGGAAGACATCGAAACAGATGGGACAGAAGGAACCGGGGTGGGTGTCCAGTACACAGGCAGTGCAAAGATGGCGGGGGAGACCTCTGTAGGGGAGAAGATGGAGGGTAAAGGGGCGAGCGGCGGCACAAACCGCACATTGGCGGACGGAAACACCATCAGATGGCTGCTTCTCCTCCTGATGCAGCATCAGAACATCTATCCCTAGGGCCTATAGGGATCTCACATTTATTTATACTGATAGATTTAGGAAACTTGTTGAGATTCTAAGTATCCAACCCCCTCCTTTGCTCTCTTATGTTCTCTGCATGCATTCATGACTGATTGAAATAGATACATATTTCCCTTTTTACTTGGAAATTCTGAAATATCGCACAAATTTGTTCCTATTATCTGCACCAACCACTTCTCTTCTCTCTACCTATCTTGTCCTCTATTGTAGATTCTATCAATAAATGTATATTCACTAGGAATCCCGCCATTATTTATTCCTCATATTATAATCCCAGTATAACTTGCTTACAAACCAAACCAAAATGAATAGATTTTTAGTACCCATTGTTCCCTTTTATGTGACACTCTTATTTACATTCTCTTTTTAGTATGTTTCCAGAAGAATGACACTTTTATATATTTAGAAACAACTTAACTTTTAACTTCTTAGTTTACCCTTAATAACATGATTTAATGGCCATAAAAATGCCATGGAATGTATAAGACCACAAGTTCAAAAGTATGTCTTTCTTTCTTTCATAAACTCCGCCTAGTCAAATAGGTTTACATGAAAAAAAACGGAGGGAGTACTCTAAATCATGAGTAATAAGTCAGCACATAAGATGAACTTTTCCACCTGAAGAATGCTAAGCTAATGAAACAATTATTTCATAAATATTGCATTAACTAGCTAAAGGAGAAACTAGCAAGTTTATGGTTTTAAATACCACAGTTAAATCCCAAAAGGGAAAAGTACCTCCTATTAACAAAATACACTTATATTTTCACCAAAAGATTATGCGTGCGAATAGTAAAATAAGATAATCACTAACTAAAAGTCAATTTTACCATCTCGTTCAGCTGTTGAAGCAACATAGTGGCGGAAAAGATTCGGTTCTTGAGCCTGCATATTACAACATGAAATATGAGAATCGTAGAAAGTCATTCAGGATTTAGATTTTTTTAAATTAAAGAGGAAACTTACTGCTGCTTTCGTTGGTGATTTCCGAACAAGGTATTCATAGTACCAATAGGACTCACCATCAATCTAATTTGTTATAAAAAGAGAACAGTTGACTGAGTGCATGTCGAACACAAAGTGGGCCCAAGAACTCATAACTGATAATTCATGAAAATGTATAACACAGTTACACATAAGTGAAAAGCTACTCACTTCAGAAGCATGTGCATCAAGAAGTGAACTTTCTGCCAATCGCTGTGTTGAGGTTACACGCTGTAGAAACATATAAAAATGTTACCTCACACAGATATCATGATGGTATTATCTTGAAAGTCATGCAAAAGAAAAGGATAAAGAATGGGCTGTGCACTTCAGGAAGTTTTATAAGGCAGTCGATGGAAGAATATATGCAATGATCCAATCAATGTGCCATCTGCATAAGAGTTTACGTAACCAAATCTCTCACGAGAAATTTTGTGATGCATGAACAACTTATTTGGTTTCGCTAGGTGATCAGTTCAAAATTGCTACTCCCTCCCATCCCAATTTATATAAGTTAGTTTGACTTGGCACGGAGTTTAAGAAAGAAAGAAATACTTTTGAAACATGTGGTCTAAAATAAGTGATAGATGTTTGTGTGGCTATAAGGTGAGTCATATAAATTGGGACAGAGGGAGTATCATTTATTCTCAAACCGAACAATTTGTAAGTTACATCTTGTATTGGCAAAGAAGAAGAAGAAGCTGAAAATCTGATGAACTAGTAAAGCATATTCTAACAAACAGCTGGGGGTTGATATGCAAACCAAAAACCACATCATATACTTGCTAGACTCAATTATGTATTTGATGCCTCTAGAGACACAGAGTCAAATTTGGAGAAGGAATATAGAGTAAATTACCAAAGCAGACTTATCAGACAAAACAGAATCAGCAACATCCTTTGCACTCCATGTACTTTTCTCCTTTGACTTCAAGAACTGTGAGTTGGGAGGACCTATCTGAACAAACATATTGCATTAAGTCTCAAAGAAAGAACGGAAACATGGTCAAAATTAGCAAGAACCAATTCAGGAGCAGACCAATTACCGAAACAGAAATGATGAGATTATCAATGATGTCAACTCGTTCAGACACAATGCGAAGGCGTGCATCAGCTGCATGATATGTCAACACATGAAAAAAAAACATTAAATCAAAAATAAAAAGCATATTTTTAAAGGTTGTGACTCAAGTGTTGTTTTTCCTTTTTTTGGTATAACTGAAGTATGTATAAGTAGACTATAATAGGGCAGTGGTGCTCAGAGACACTTGCCGCGCGGTTAGGACTTTTACCTAGTTCAGTGACTTCCCTAACATCCAACCAGAATACCAAATAATTATAGTATATTTTTAGTATCTCCTTTGAAACGGGAGACAAGCTACACCAACTTACGTGATAGTGGCGCAGCCGATGAATAACGCTCCGGTTTTCTGGTTTCCACCCTTCAAATAGATAAAAGAGTGAGGTTCCTACAATTAAGGATGCAGTGCATGAAAATAGAGGTTTTCTTTCATATGGTGAAAACTACGTGGACAGTTCACTTTGCATAGTATTAAATAAAACCACAAGAAAAAACAAATCCACAATGGTTGTTAAGTGAGCTGCAGATACTGTGTCCATGGAAGCCGTACTATACAGAACAGAAGTGGATTTGGACATCAAATGGATACAGATTTTTTGGCAAGTGAAAAACAACTGGAAGTTCTCACTTGCGTGATGAGATCTTAAAAGCTGAATACAGGGATAGGATTTCAGTAGAGTGTATCCCCGAAGTCCCCTGGGACTATCCAAATGTACAGAAGGATTTGAATGTGTACTTCAGCAACTTGTTTTTTTCTTCCAAAGTTTGATGACAAATACATTAGAATTTCAAAGGTCTAGGCTTCTTTGGTCTAAATTTATCACGCCCATTGTTTCTGAGTATAAAATTACATAAGAAACCAACAATGCCAGCTAAATGATTTTCTTTTCTTTTTTCAATTTCAAAGAAACATGACAAATGGAAAGCAGACAAGGACCTAGTAACAAAGCTATTGCTTACCATTTGAAGACAAACTTCTTAGATGGCATTTCAATAGGATACAAGTAGGAATAGGCATTTATGTCATCGACAGACGAACCCATTTTCAACTCTTCTTCAGCAGTTAAACCTGCATATAGCCAAGAAAATCTCTCTTCATTAAACCTAAAAACGATTAGAAAGCTGCAATACAATATTACAATATTTTCCCTTGAAACAGGGATCTCTACATTAAGCTAAGTATATGGATAAAAATTCAACTATATTCATACATAAAATCATGCTGCCCCAAACCAACCTATGTAATACACTTCAATCCCAGATGAATTCAGTTGCCAAAGACATGTATTTAACTATCTACTTAAATTTTCAAGTTTTAACCATCCGAAGGTTTCACTTTCAGCGACGACAATCTATACGACGCAACTATTGAATATACTTCTAGAAAAAGCAGTAGCTACTGCTTTGCAATTCACAAGTATTTAAACTTAGAGGACAAATGGAAGGAAGTACCTAATTGCACCAATTTGAGAGTTCACGGGGCCGATGAGTCCAAAATGTTTAATTGGGCTAACTTGTATTTAAAAATTTAAGACAGTGGGACATAATTTTCAGAACGATATCTTGTTAAATGATGTGCTTAATCCATATCACTGAGAAAGCAGCAAGGAACCCTCCCCAGCAAGTTCTTTCACTTAGTTTTTAAGTGGAAGAAAGACAATATACCCTTCAGCTAAGTTGCTCGGACTCTCCAAAAATGTTGTCGCACCCGTGTCGGATCCTCCAAAAATGCACTACTTTTTGAAGGATCCGACACTTACCTGGGACATTTTTGAAGAGTCTGAGCAACATAGCCCTTCAGCATCACTATTGCTTCATCTGTTGCTGTTAAAAAGACCCATCATTCTTCCATTTACCAGAAAAAGAAATTATATATAATCTCAATCAACTAGGAGAGGACCTAGTGTAATTTTCAGCATATGAATGTAACTGTCTGACTTGGATGTCCAGATAACATCCACACACCCAGCATTGATTTTGAATCAGCTGCAATATTTATATCATTCCTTCCTCTCCAACACTCCGCCACCTTTCATCTTGATTCATTTTAAGGTAGTCTATCTAACAAGGAAATGCCAATGCTACACTTTATCCCTCATTTCCCTTCCTTTCCATCCATGCCATCCAAATATAGACTAAAGGTTTATCTGCAGTAACAAGATTTAGGGTGAAACGCTATTTGCTGAGTCCTAATTACATGACTGACTTTCGTGCTTAGTCCATCCAGATTTACTTGACCACTTCCTAAATTAAAAACTATATTGTTTTCTCCTATATCCAGATTATTCTAATAACCATTCTAAGCATGCATGTTTAAGTTATTATCATAAGACTGTCCCATTATGAAGATAACTTAAGGATTTTCTCCCTATAACTGTTCAAACAAAAATAAACTAGTATAATTGCATACACTTTCAGACATGGTTGACATCTCCTTGACTAACTACTCCACTTTTTAACATTTCAAAATAATATTCCAGACACTTTAACATGTAACTAATCTTTATCATTTGTCTGACACTATTACTATATTGGGAGTCAACTACTCGCTCCATCTGCTTTTAGTCTTTTACTTGTCCACTATACTAGAAATAGATATCCACTTTTACTTGTCCAGTTTGGAAAACTGCGAGATAAGTTATCACTTATTATTAACTATTAGTCAAAGGGTGAAATAGTAAAATTGACATTCCATACATTGAGGGTTATGTCAAGTTACTCAAGTCAATAATGGACAAGTAAAAATGGACAGAGAGAGAATATCTTTTGTATGACCATAATCCATTTTACTTGTAAATCTAGCTACCGCCAAAAGGGTCTAACTTATTGGGACAGGGAGAGAGTTCAATAATGTCAATAACTAATGACAATGCTGATATTCATCATATCACTAACATTACAAAACTGAAACAGCAGCAGAGATAAGGTAAAAATAAATTCACAGAAATAACCCCACCCCCAAATTGAAATTATACACAAAGACACCCAAAAATGCAAACTTTACTGTTTTTTACCTGAAAATGGGAAAATTAGAGAGAGTGAAGAGGAAAGAGCAATGAAGGTCAAGTCCCTTCTGGAAACCCCATATTGGGAAGTGGGTTCTTTGCAAAACTCTGAACATACCCTGAATTTCCCACATTTTTTTTGGTTCCACAGAATCTTGCTCTGCTTTCTACAAGAAACAAAACAAAAAAAAAATGAAATCTTTTTGTTAGAGGTAAATAAGAGATAAAGAAAATAGTATGAAAAGAAAGAGGAATACTTTAAGGGAGTTGAAAGGATAGAAGGATTAGATGAAGAAGGCAATGGAGGAGATGAGAGAAGAGCTGTTGCTGCCATGGTTAGACTCTTTTTTGGATTTAGCTCATATCCTCAAATCCAAAAAAAACAAAGTGATCTTTTTCTACTGAGTTTGAGTTGTAATAGAATATAAATTTGATTTTTTGTTGAGTTGATGGACAACTTATACTCTCACTTTTTCTTTTATTTTCCACTCAGGATGTGTTAGGGAAAAAGAAAAAAAAATTGTATTTGATATAAGTAAAAAAAAACAATATCTTAAAAGAATTTGAGTAATCTAAACAAATCATATTATATATATATGTATATATAAGAAAACCTTAGGCCTGCTTATGTGGCGCCACCACAAACCAAGATTCCCTTTTTAATTTATTTATTTCCAAAACTAACCTTCCTCTTTCATGAAAAGTTATGACTTTTATGAAGAGTGGTGACTTTTATGAAGAGTGGTGACTTTTATGAAAAGTTGTGTCTTTTATGAAAAATTGGGACTTTTATGAAGAGTTGCGACTTTTATGAAAGGTTGTGACGTTTATGAAAGGTTGTGACCTTTCCGAAGGATTGTGACTTTTTCAAAGAGTTGTAACATTTCTGATAAAGCACAATAAGCATTTGTTCACAATACCATTTATTGTCTATAAATAGAGGGATTTCCTCTCATTTTAAAACAACGAAAATTCGGAACTTCTTCTTCTTCTGCACAATTAAATATTCGTGTACTTTGCTCCTGTTGAGTGGCTTACTGACACCATTATTTTTGTATCAATACGTTAGTGAATAAAATTGTTTCATCCTGAGAGGATCTAATTCTTTGAACCTCGGATATTAGAGGGGAATAATTTTCTTAAGGGGACACTATGCATTTAGTGGACTCGACTTTTTCCTTTATATTTCATTATATTCTTACATATCCTGGTATGTTTTTTTCGGTCATTAATTTATGTTTATGATATTAATTATTGCCTTTGAGTACATGTTTTAAACTCTGTTGTTTATGTTTCTGCAAAATTATTGTCTCCGATTATATTGAACGTATACACATATAGTAGGTATATTCATTGTGCAAAAAATAAGTATTGTACTCAGTTCCAAGAATTCATGTTTTGATATTCTATATAAAATTCAATAACTTAAAAGTACTATATATATAAGCTTACATATTATCTATTTTTACATAGATATGAAGTTTGTCATTTATCAATTGAAGAAATTCATTATGTAAGTTCAAAAGTTATAATTGCTTTCATGTTCAAGCGTTATTTCTTTTTTTGAATCTGTTAACAATTTTTTGATTTTTATCCTGAGACATATATCACAATTGTATAATCTATGATACTTAAATGTGTTCATTTTCTTACGAAATGCCTTTGTATATATATTCTTAGTTTCTTCTTTATTTTCCTTTTAATGTTGATTAAAGAACCAATGATTTATTATTTCCTGAATAATTCATTCATTAGAGGTTCTTGAGTTATGTGATAATGACAAATAATCAAATTCATGTTGGAATATTGCTAATATTTTTTTTAAGAACCTATTTTTTCCATTATTTTTAATGTATGGATATTAGTAAAGGATTATTTGCAAGTTCAATGCAATTATTATTTATGACCACGCGAAGCGCGGATAAATTACGTAGTATATATAAAAAAGAGAATCTTAGGCCCGCCTACATGGCGCCACCACAAACCAGAATTCCCTTTTAATTTATTTATTTCCAAAACTAGCCTTCCCTTTTCATGAAAAGTTGTGACTTTAATGAAAAGTTGTGACTTTTATGAAAAGTTGTAACTTGTATGAAAAGTTGTGCCTTTTATGAAGAGTTGTGACTTTTATGAAAAAATGTGACTTTTATGAAACGTTGTGACCTTTCCGAAGGGTTGTAACTTTTTCAATAAGTTGTGACATTTTCGACAAGGCACAATAAGCATTTGGTCACACTACCATTTGTTGTCTATAAATAGAGAGATTTCCTGCCACTATTATTTGTAGGGTTTTTTTCCGCTATAGTTTAGTCAAATTCAAATTCATTAAGTAACCTTCTTATGAAGTTGGTTTCATTCCTCAAAGTTTTATTCCTCTTATTTCATGGAGCTTAATCTTTACTATAAGTCATGTAACTATGACAATTTCTTTTTGCTATTTTGGTGACTTTTTTTTAACTTTGTTAAAAATTTCAGCAAGGATGATTGAAAATTGATCTTCTCTCTTGTCCCTTTCTACAGGTTTCTTGATTTTTTCCAATAATGCCAATGATGGATGATATTATGGATTAACACAGCCATTTTTGTCTTTCTACAATAATGATATGGATTTGGTTGATGATCGGAGATTACAAAAGTATATCGACTATCTATGATAATTAATGTTACCACTCTCTTTCTTCATTCAGGAAAGGTGAAGATTGAATCGGGAACCGAAAACGAAGCAGGAACAGACTTGTCCTTTGATCGTTTCTTCATATAAACAAAGAAAATTGATTTTAATTGTAATGCGACATTACTACTCTTGCACCTCTCAATCCACAACTCATAACGCTGCTGAAATGATTGAATTCATTATATTTGGTTCTTTAGTAAACAAAACTTTTATTTCTGCCACTAATATTTGTAAGTTTTTTTTTACTATAGTGGAGTCGAATTCAACTAGTACATTAATTAAGCTTCTTATGAAGTGTGTTTCATTCCTCAAAGTTTTCGTCCTCCTATTTCATTAAGCTTAATCTTTTACTGTAAGTAATAGTAATTCATGTATCTCTTGCAATTTCTTTTTGCTATTTTGGTGACTTTTTTTTAACTCTGTTAAAATTTCAGTGAGGATGATTGAAAATTAATCTTCTCTTTTTTTCCTTTCTACAGGTTTCTTCATATACTTTTTGGGAAAATTGCTTGTGGATTGTGCTATATTTGATAGTATACAACAATAAATATGTGATAATTAATACAGAACCAATGATGATGTTTGTTAAAAGAACCAAACAGATTGCTCTCTTACTTGCCACAGTTAGTATATTATTTTGATTGTTTTTTTAGGTACAAACATTTTGTATGTCATTGCAATCTTCCTAGAATATTAGTATAGAGACAATTCGTCCACTTCTTTTATCGCAAGTTTACTAATTTGTCATATTTCTTCATCTCTTCTTTTTGGGCATAATAAGAGATCATGTTTTTTTGAAACTAACAAATGTCAAAAATACACAATAACAAAAATATTTTTTATCGTCAATAAATATGTACATTAACAAAGAGTGTTAGAGCCTTTACCGACATTAATTAATTGTCATTAGATTCAATGTTTCTATGTAATTTAGGGACATTTATAGAGAGTATCAATTGCCTCTGAAAATACATATTTAGCAACAATTAAGCTATTAATTGCCGTTAAAGATCTTTTTTGTTGTAGTGGTAACTCTTTCTTTTGATAAAGTTTTTTTATTTTTTTGCAAAAAGAAGTAATAACTCTTTCTTTTGGCTTCTTTCAATTAAATTTATGAACTGTAAACTTGGATACAGCCCGACAAACTATCTTTTTGAAAAATATGTTAAGCATCATGCCTTTTTCTTCTTGATTGTTAGGAAAGTAAGGTCGTCTTTATTATTATTTGTGGATATTTGTGAGTTCAAGTGCTCAGAAAATTACGTAGTGAGATTTTAATATGTTATGTGTCAAAATTTGTGTTTAGAATATTTAGTTGTGACAGTTCCATCCAGATGTCACCTATTGCTTGGTTGATATTTGCATTAATTCTTTGTAACTGCATATTATTACCGTAAAAATAACTATGGTTCAATTCCAAATAAGTTGGGGCCGGTGATATGAAACCTAAGCAATAGTAATGACTATTCTAAGACAATGAGGAAAAACATTTATGATACAAACAATTTTAGGGTCATTTTTAAAATATACATGATTCGACATACTCTAATAAAAATGAGATTGATGGAGGTTCATAAGAAAGGAGCCGAAGGTCGTCCATTTGAATTTAGTTAATTATGTTTTTGTATGGACGTGATGTTCCACTTTACTTGGGAGTGTTGTTGTTCGAGGCTTTTTGGTCTCTTCTTTAACGTCTGATGTTGTTCTTTATAACTTCTTGGAATTTAGAAAATTTCATTACTTCTGACCAACTATTTCCATGGAGATTTTCTTAGACTTCTTTCTTATACTTAAAATCTCTCTATGACTCATAATTTTTGTATAACAAAAACGAAAATTAAAAAATATAGCACTTTAAGATTTCAGAGAAACGTTTTGCCTTAAGATAAAATGTTCTTGACAATGTAGTGTATGTATTGAAAATACGAATATTACCGAATGATCATATGTAAGCTTAGTTAAATAATCCAATCACGTGCGAAGCACGGATAATTTACCTAGTACTATGATATAAATGTGAGGGATAAGGGGCGGGAGCGAGTGTGAGTATAAGGTGTTTTAGAAGATGGAGAGGACGCGATGTCACTTGTAGTTTATTTTCTCTAGTTTTATTAGAAAAATTATTTTTCTCATTTCTAATATACTTATTTCATTAAAAGAAAATATTTTTATTTTAATAATTATTCAAGTAAAATATTTACTATATTATTCAAATTTATAAAACTTACCTCTTAAAAAATTACATTACAATAATTACATACGTTAATGTATTTTTGGATAATACAATTTGATATATCATGAAGATATACAATGTATATTAGTATATGTATATTGAGTATTTTATAAATATTTTTTTTTTCTAAATAAGTATACGCATAATATTTGTTTAGATGATATTCTTGAGTGTATATTTTTTTGCCGCTTGTGCATCCTACGTAATTGTCTTGATTGTTTTTCTTTCACAAAATTCGAAACCTAAATACATCTAATTAAGCATAGAAGGATCTAACAATAGCACCAAAATACTTGGTATTAAATATTAAAGTTTGATTTGTTTCTTTTTAAAATGTTGATTATTCATTGTAAATTAGAATTAAAATATGCATGATTTAGAATGATAATTTAGTGTAGTCTACGTCAAGATTGTGATGGATTTATAATAATTATGATCAATTTAATTACCTCGAGTAAAGGAAAAAAAAACTTTAAGGTAAAGACATATAATGAAACATGAGAAAAAATATGTTTATTCAAGTTGCTATAATCAGGAAAATTGTAGTTTAAATTTGAGATAATTAGTTTTTATTCCTATCAGAATTTTAATTTGAGATAATTATTTTAATAGAGAAAACTTTGAATTAGACTAATAAATTTATAGTTACTTTTAAGTTAAAACCTTTGAAAATGAATAGACTTTTAGATATTTATTCTTGCAATTATGCGAAATAAAGACAAGGACGAATTCTATCAGTTGTATTCTCAGTTCAAGGACTTAAATATCAATGTTATCAGTAATAATAATTGGGTAGAGATACTCAAGATGATTGATGATCCAACGTTAAGGTCCCAAATTATTGACAAAATTGGTAATACCAGCACCTCTACTAGTAATACTAGAATTCCTAAAGATAATCCCGCTCATAATAATGTTTATACCATGGCAGAAGTAAAGAGACAGCTAAAACTTAGGTCTCAAAGGGATCATATTCCCACTACAATTCAAGACTTGATTGAGGAGATTAATAATCTGAAAAAAAGAAATATCTTCTCTGAAAAATCATAATATGGACTGGAATAACTGATACTTTTGAAGGAAGAAAAATAAGAATAGATTCAACCATTTTCAAAATTCGTTAATGAAGTTAAAGATATGATTTCTTTAAAAAATAAACAAATTGATTTTCTTAAAAATGAGATTTGTAGTCTTACCATAGAAGAGACTTTACAAAATCCTAAAATCCAAGGAAAGATTGAGATTTTAAAAAATCAATTCTCCCTACAGATATGTGGAGATCACCCAAATGTGTTTTGGGAAAGGAAAAAACATGTGGTAAGTCTTTCTTATGAGGAAGAATTTTCTGAAGACAATGTTCCCACTAAGGCAAGACCTTGCCAAATGAATTCAGAATATTTAGATTTATGTAAAAAAAAGATTGATACTCTTCTTCAAAAGGGATTAATAAGGCCCTCAAAATCTCCATGGTCTTGTACTGCTTTCTATGTTAATAAACAAGCAGAGCAAGAAAGAGGGGTACCCAGACTTGTCATAATTTATAAACCCTTAAATAAAGTTTTAAAATGGATTAGATATCCTATTCCCAATAAAAAAGATTTATTAGATAGACTTCATGAAGCTATCATATTTTTAAAATTTGATTTAAAATCAGGTTATTGGCACATTCAAATTTCTGAAGAAGATAAATATAAAACAGCTTTTAACGTCCCAATGGGACAATATGAATGGAATGTTATGCCTTTTGGGTTAAAAAATGCCCCTTCTGAATTTCAAAAAATTATGAATGATATTTTTAACCCTTTTAGCAATTTTATCATTGTATATATAGATTATATTTTAGTATTTTCAAAAATCTTAGAAATGCATTTTAAACATCTTGATCTATTTAAGAAAATTATTATTCAAAATGATTTGGTTATATCTAGACCAAAAATGCATATTTTCCAAACCAATGTTAGATTCTTAGGTCATAATATTGTAAAAGGAAAAATTATTCCATTCAAAGAAGTATTGAGTTTGCCTCTAAATTTCCTGACGTTATTACTGATATAACCCAGCTCCAACGATTCTTGGGAAGTTTAAATTACATTTACTTTTTATAAAGAATCTAGCTAAAGACACGGCTATATTATATGATAGACTAAGAAAAAGTCCTAAAGCTTGGACTGATAATCATACAAAAGCAATCAAGCACATTAAGACAAAGGTTAATAACCTACCATGTCTCACTTTGGCCAATTCGAATTGGCAAAAGATAGTGGAGACAGATGCCTTTGATATTGGCTATGGAGGAATTTTAAAAAAAATCTCTCCTGCTGAAAGGCAAGAATACCTCATACAATTCTATTCTGGGAAATGGAATAATAGTCAGAAAAATTATGCTACTGTAGCTAAAAAAAATTTGGCTATAGTCAAAAGTGTTTTAAAATTTCAGGGGGACTTATATAATCAAAAGTTTACCATAAAAACTGATTGCCAAGCAGCTAAATTTATCTTTAATAAAGATGTAAAACATGATGTTTCTAAACAAATGTTTGCAAGATGGCAAGCTTTATTAGCACCATTCGATTTTGAAATACATTATAAAAAGGAAACAGATAATAGTCTTCCCGATTTTCTTACTAGAGAATATTTGAGTTAATAATTCTTTATTTCCTGAATACAGGATAATGCGGCCATCCTTCCTCTAATAGAGGAAGAGGAAGAGGAAAAGTACCCATGAGCAGAAATAATATTTTGGCTCAGTTAGGAAACCAGAGACTAATAGCCTCAAACATTGCAGGAACTTCAACAGGTATATCGGGAATTAATACCGAACACCCAATGTATAAAGAATTCATGAATTTTATACAATCAAGGCAACCACAGAACAATGCACCACCGTCATATTCTGCAGTCGTCAATGACGAAGCAAGTGAAAACATTGAGGTATATGATAAGAATGAGAAAGATGAAGTAATACTTCTTCTTGAGCCAAGGAATTTACAATAGATAGAGGATCCTTGGCAAATCATGACGAGATATTTTGATACGGCATCATATGTTGTTTCAACATACAAATACAGAATGCATTATGAGATTATACTCTCATCCATTGGGTCTGCTGAATTCCAGCATTTTTACCCAGCAAATACTAACAAGGTTTATAACTTTTCAAAAATTATTATAAAAAAAATATTTACCCCAGAAGAATAGGGAATCAGCACGATGAAGGAACGAAATACACCCATCCGGATAAAAAAATAGTTGTTAAGTTTAATTACTGGGATTACATTGAAAGCTTTAATAAAGCTTTATTATATGAAAATGCTAATAAGAAGTATTCGTGGTTCATCAAAATATGTTCAAATGTTTTCAAACAATATATACCAAACTGGTTTTGCCAGTGATGGACTTTATATGGTCCAACTTTGAATATCCTCCCAGAGGATTACAAAAAATTATATGCTCAATGGGTTAATGTTTCGCCCAAGATAATAAAATTACAACATGAGGACATATATTTTAAGGGAATATCCTTAATGTATTTTTTATACAATTTCCTATCCCATGGATATGAAATGGACTATAGAGGTTCAAACAAATGAAGAAGGATTTCCTTGCTTAAAAAGAAAATTTCATACAAAATTTTGGAGTAAATTACTCCAAAGAGATGCGGAGGGAAAACTTCATGGACGCGAGATAATAAACTCGATCAATGTGTCTATTGAGACCAGCAAACATCAAACAGAAGTTATACAGGATAAAAGATAATATCAGTCCCTTTAAACACATAACCAGAAAATTACAGATGAAAAAAGGGACTATTTCCAAATTTGAACTTCTTGCTTCATATATGGAAGAAATTAAAAAAAATTTAGTAAAAAATATGGGTATAGAATTTTCAGACAGTATATCCATGACCACTTCTAATGAAGAAGAAGACAACTGTCTAACAGGAGAATCTCAAAGTGTTCATAGCACAGAGGAAATGGACATTGAAACGTTTCTTCAACAGTTCAAAAATCAGATAGAAGAATCTTCTAGCTCAGACAAATCTAAAGGGAAAGAGATTGTGAAAAATTAGAAGACAAGACATTAACTTTTATAAAGTTAAAATTATTGTATGCTTTTTATAAAGTTTGAATTATTGTAAACTTTCATAAAGTAGAGGACCCCAATGTCGGTCCAATAATGTAACATAGATTTTCCTCTCGATCCTTTATATAAAAGGGTCACATCTTGTAATTAGAAGGTAGGCTTTGGCCAACCCTTCTAGTATTACTTTCTTTGTATTCCACTAGTATTGAAATAAAATATTGTTGTTGCTTTATACTTTGGAGAGTTACTGCTAAAGATCCTCAATTAAGGTATTGCTCTTTCTTCTCTCTATTTTAAACGTGTTAAAATATTTTAAATAGCCTAAATGATAGGCTAAACAACTTGTGTTGGACTAACAACAACGTAAACTACTAAGACATAGTGAAAAAAGGACGGTTCCGATGTCTCTAAGGTTGAAGTATTATTATTATTGTTATTATTATTATTATTATTATCATCATCATCATTTTGAAGAATTTCTTTGGATAATAATTTTTTAAAGAAAAAAGAAGAAGTTAACAATATTTAAGCTTGTTTTTAAGATTAAAAGTTTAATGGGATCGCTAGTTTTTACTTTATTATCTATATATATATTTTTTAAAATACTAATTTATACTTAATATTGACATTTTTTCGAATAAAACATTGTCTCCTCTCCTTCTTGGCTTTTGAAAATAGGGTTTTGGATTATTATTTTTCAATTTTCAAATATAATTTGAAGTTGCGTTTAAATTTTTTCGTAGTCAGGCACTAATTTTTTAATAAAATAGAAAAAGAACACGAAAAAGTGAATAATTCTCATATCAACGAGCTAGAAAATTTGAAGATTTCATTAATTGGACTAAAAGTGCACTAATTATAAGTAAGAATGAAAGATTATATATGTATAAACTAATCCAGAAAATTATTTAAATTAAGAAAACTCAACCTCTAAGGGGTCCTTTTGTTTTAACAAGAATATTAGAGGATTACAATTTGGAAACTAAAATCAGAAATATAACCTGAATAATTTATTTTGTTTTTTATATGAGAAAAGTTATAATAAAATTTTAATATAAAACTAATGTCGTTATAACTAATATCTCTAATTTAACATAGAATAAAGTCGATTCAAAATTTAAACGGAAACAACCGACCTAATCCCTTAAAACAAACGATCACAAAGGTCAAATCAAGAACATATCTAGTACATATACGTTAACCCTATCTATTCTAAGGGTCAATCAAGTACAATAAAATAAGATATGGGGTTAATTTAACACTTCCAAAATTAGAGGGGTGAGAAAGCTCCACACAATTCTAAAAGGAAGTGTAGAATACTCATAAGCAGCAGAGCTCGTGTCAAGATTTGCGGAAGAGAGAGAGGCGTCACTTTCTTGATCTCAAGGCAGCAAAGAATTTTGAGAGGCGAAAATGGAGGAATTAAGCAGTGCTATGAATTCCCATATGGACCAAATGGCAGATCTTGTTGAGAAATTCTCTGCAGAGATGAGGTCTAGTCTTAGACCAGCATATGACAACTTCATAGGATTCTTCCACGCCATTGACTGGACGGTATTGCTAATTCGACCCTTTTTTCCTTTTTCTCAGCTTCTACAAAAGCTAGGAACTTGGTAAAAATCAGTTTTTGTTAGGACCCTGTTATTATTTTTGTGATTTTTTTATACTTTGACTTATCTTGTTGTGCCTTGTACTCTGTTTCTGCATTTTTTTGTGTTGTCCTGTATTGATTTTTATAGCAATGTCTGTGTTGTATGTCATTGTAGTGTTGTTCTTTTCTTTGTTTGTTTGTTTGGGTGGATGGGGGTGTTGTGTTGAGCTTAAATGGTGAAATGTGGTTAATGAGGATCCATATCCCAACTTGTTTGGGATTGAGGCTTAGTAGTTGTTGTTTTGTTTGGGGCAGCTGGAGAAGGAAGGTGTGTGTGTGTTGAGCTTAACCGGTGAAACACGGTTAGTGAGGATTCATATCCCAGCTTGTTTGAGATTGAGGCTTCATAGTTGTTGTTTTGTTTTGGGGGAGGTGGTGGTGGGGGGATGGCTTGTACTAGGGAAAACGGAGTGTCAGGCTAAGATGGGAAGCAAAAATTAATGAGTTCTACCCAATTATCTAATTGCAGAACGTATGGTGACATTGAAATGTTGTACATTTTAATATTCATGTCTCCTAGAATTACATAAACTTTGGTAGATAACCATATTTTCTAAGAACTAAATGATGCAGTCTTATATGTGGGAAATTTTCCGCTGGCTTATCTTGCTCTGCTTTGGACTTGGTTCATGTACTGTTTTGCATTTTTTCTCTGAAGTTTCTGCTGTTATCGTATATGATTTCTTTTGGGGCAAGGGAGGGATAGCCTAGTGGAATTGGAAATTTCGATCTACCTCCAACCATGAGAGTCACCAAAGGAACTGACTGGGGAAGCTACTCTTTGGTTCTTAGCCAGAGGTTTTGGGGGTGGGGTTTATTGTATCACAGTTCACGAAAAAACATTAAGGCGATTTCTTCCTTCTATCTAAGCCTAGTGTTGTTTTTTACTTTTAAGTAGTACGTTTCAGCAGAACATTTAGCTCACGACTTTTAAATATATTAGTACCGATTCAATCAAATTGGATCAGTGTTAGAAGGACACCATCTATATAAGGCGCCTTATCAGTTGAAGAGAGGTAGAACTCTCCCATCCTCGTAAAATTGTGTATTAAAATAAAACATCTTTCTAAATTCCACTTTTCTTTCTTTAATTATGAGAGGATGATCTATAGTTGGTGTAGAATATTAAAAATCCCATCATATGTGATTGCCGTAGTTTAAAGATTTTTCTTGGATAAAGGCCAGGCTACGCAAATTGTTGGCAAGGTGTGCTGTGTTAATGCTAGGGGCAAACCTTCTAAAGAAAATTCTTTGGCTGTCGGTTCAATTGTAATTTGCCTAAGCAGTATTTTGCTACCTCGGTACTACAGTCACCCAGAGTTGGTTATATGTTCCTTTCTCTCCGTTACAATCCTGTTATCTCTTCCTCTACTATATGGTCCTTAGTTCCAATCATGTTATGCCTCTTTGTTTTTTTCATTTTACGCACTTTTTGAATTTGCTTTTGGTCCTCCACTTTTGAAACTAAAGATGAGAAAGAGGGTCTAAGGTCTCTACTTGATCCTTAAGGGGAATGATTAGGGATGACAATGGGGCGGTGCGGATGCGGGGCGGGTTTAAGGTTGTACGGGGCGGGTTGAAGTGGGTTTTTTAAAAAACTAATGTGGGGCGGGGCGGGTTACGGGTATATGTGATTTTATGTGGGTTCAAACTTATTTTTAACTTTTTACATTAATAAGAGTGATCGAACATTATTTATTAAGATAACTTCTTTAAAGCTACTACAATATTCAAGATATTAAATGAAAATGGTTCAATAAAAAATAATACAATTTCTTAAATGTTTCCCAATTGACCTCTAAAAAATAAATTTTGAAGTCATTATCCTATTAAATTAATATAACTTAATGAAAAAATGAATTTATTTTTATGAATTTTATTTTTAGTATCAAACTTAACTAGAAAAAGAAAATTTAAAAAAAATTATGCGGGGCGGGTCTATGCGGGGCGGGGTGAAAATGAAAAAAGTTGTTATGCGGGGCGGGGCGGATTAAATTTTTTGCGGGTTAAGCTCAACCCGCCCCACCCCCGCACCGCACCGCCCCATTGCCATCCCTAGGAATGATATCATATGACATGTGGTTGATGCTGCCAGCTGTCTAATGCAATACTAGGAGAATTTTGGAAAGAATTTAGAGCTATGTTAGCATTTGCTTGCTAATTGAAATTGTAATGTTTAAAGGAGATAACGTATTCATCCTTGCAATTTGCATACATCATTCCCTTACCAAAATATATTCGTTATTATTAAAAAATTTGAGCAAGAGGTATCATTGGCTAACAAAAGATGTGATTTGAGCTTGTCAAGCATGAGAGTTTTGTATTTTGACTAGGACAAATTTATTTGGCTGTCTTGCTTATTAATGATTTTCCTTTCTTTATGCAGGAACCTTGGTTGGTAGGTCTTCTTTCATTTCACGCCGTGTTTCTTCTAGTATGTATCGTGTCTCGGAAGAACATCAATTTCCAGATGTTTTTGTTCCTTTTTGCACGTAAGTTCACCGCTATTTACAGTTATCCAGTTTCTGATATTTCTTGATTTTTTTTCATGAAGTAAAGTGTTGAATTAAATTGGCATCAGGATATGCAAAGTAAGTACACAATAAATCATGGTCAAACTCCTAATACGACAACTTCCTCTACTAGACCAGGGAGTTTAACCAGAAAGCAAAAGTACGGTTTTAAACCACAGATAGGGAGCTCATGAAATAAAGGGGAATAACATCATTTTCAGGGTATAAGATTGCTCCAACTGAAGAGGTTCAATAGGCAAAAGGATTTTAGTCTACTATTAGGAGTTGAGATGCCATAAAAAATCTGAGATTCCTCTCTTTCCAAAGACTCCAAAAAATACATGTTGGGTTTTCTTGATGGCGCTGTCAACTTTCTATAGGCACCAATTTTCAACTGCATCTTTGATATTCTGGGGTGGGCTCCAATTAATTCCAAAAACTGAAAGGAACATGTTCCAAAGATCTGTGACCACTGAAGAATGTAGGATTTAGGAACAAGTGGTTAACAGATTCTAGGCTGTTCTGACACATGTAGCATGCTGGATACAATTTTCTAGAATTGCAGAAGAGTTCAGGTGATAAACGGCCTAAAGAGTTATGCCTGCTCCCGCAACAATTTCTTCCTATAAGTGCTTAGGTAGACAGCTAAACTTTCGACATTACTCTATTTTTTAATAAAGGTAATGTATGTTCATCATCAGCTCAGAGCTGGTAACCAAAAATTTACAGCATATCCTATATCCACAGGAGTGTGCCTATCAAACAAAAACATAAAGAAAAAGCAAAACTATTACTAGATCCTCCTCCATCTTATAAGGATCCTAGGATGTCTACAATAGCCACAGGATCATCTATATACTCTGAACTACACCAATAGCAAAAAGTGATAATGCAGTTCATTTTAATCTTGTGCAATGGGCTGCTCTTGTTTTCGAAACTTCTTAAATTCCTCTCTTTCCATATGGTCCACCAAATAACTGCTGGGACAATTCTCCATCTGCCCTTGTTTGTGCTGCCATTGCCCTCCAAATTCCAACTTTCTAGAGCTTGTCCTGTTCTTTCAGGAACAGTCCAGCTTATACTCTGAAACTGGTAAATAAATTCCACAACTGTCCTATCACTTTACAATGTAGGAAGAGATGGCTAATTGTCTCAGCAAACTGCTCACAAAAGCAACATTTTGGGCACAACTCTATTCCCCTCTTCATAAGATTCTCTTGTGTAAGGACAGCCTCTTTCACCACCAACCAGGTAAAAACTGTCACTTTATAAGGTATTTTAACCTTCCATATAAGCTTCCAGGGTAGAAAATTAACTTGGGATCCCATCTGATTCATATCTCTATATGCAGAGCTAACAGTGAACTGACCTTTGCTTTGGCACTTCCATTTGAGGGTGTCTTCTTCTTCCTTGAAGCCTAAGAACTGATCAAGTGTGCCATAAATTTCAGCCAATCTCCCCAACTCCCAATCATGCATCAGTCTTTTGTAAGTGAGGTTCCACCCATGCTCAGACCATACTTCATGGAGAGTAACATTTGTTGTTGGTTAAGGTAATGGATATCTGGGAAGATGAGTTTGAGGCTTCCATTCCCTAACCAGTTGTCCTCCCAAAACCTGATCTTCCTACCATTGTTCACATTGAGGTCTGTTTTTGCATCGAAACTATGTCATAAGTTTTTGATTGATCTCCATAAGCTGATTCCATATGTGGATGTTACTTCCTTGGTCTTCCAAGGCCCTTCCTTTTCGTATTTGGCATGAATCACCTTCCCCCACAGGGACTATTCTTCTAAAGGGAATTACCACAACCACTTCATGAGAAGGCTTCTATTCTGCTTTCTCGACATTACTCTTTTTTGTCTTCATGGTTTTCTATGTTTTGGGTTTAGCAGACCACATGTCTTAGTTTTCAGATTGAAAAATTCATATTGTTGAGCTTAATGAAAGCATAAGTTTTCAGGCTGTTAAGTAGCAGTTACTTATATTCCGTATGCTAGTAGCTTTGTGTTGTGAAACTGAAGTGATGACATCTTTCTAGCTTACAAGTTGCATGTTAGAAGTTTGATCTTTTCCATTGCAGTGTATTAGAATGCCCCTCTTTCCTCACTTTTTTAGTTACCTTATGATACAGTGGGAGGAGTGTATGGTGCTGAGAGGCTTAATCGCATATTAGCTGCAAACTGGATAAGCTTTGCGCGCCAGAATTACTTTGATTCACATGGCATTTTTCTTTCCACACTCTGGTCTGGGCCTCTGTTGGTTATTGCGATAATAATCTTGGTGAGTATCTTTGGTCATTCGATCTCTTTGTTTTGTTCATTTCTATTGTTTTTACTCACTAAACTGCTTTACACCTTTCTTCTTTGCAGGTTAATACCCTCTTTTCATTATGCTACCTGATTGTGAGGTGGAAAAAAGCTGAACTTAGACACCGGGCAAGACTAGCTAGCAACAAGGAGGATTAACAACATATATATTTGCTGCTCTGCTATGATTAAAGCACGGGGGGAATGCGGCTTATGCGACATCTTACTACATTCTCTCCCTACACCAACTGGTGAAGAGAATTCCTTAACACTCGGTTACATTAAGGATTTCTTTCGCATGAACTTTTTCCCGATGTGTTTAACATAGTTTTTGTTCAAATTATCTATCTTTGTAGAGGTGAAATCAGCATAGCCTTTCTTGCTTTTATGTACCGCCTGAGAAACGTTGCCCAGCTTTCATTTAATCTTGCAATGTTGGATCTTTGAATTTCTTATATCAAGATTAAATTGAGTCTCTGAAAGAAGTCTTGTGTGAAGTCTTTGGTCTCTTTTTACATTGCCTAGATTATACCGTTGAAACTCATCGTGGTCCACTCTATGTTACAAACTATACATGTTTCTTCCCCTTTTCTCATCATCAGTTTAATTCTGTTACTATTTGGAAATACAAGGATAATGTGTCTATGCAACTGACTTGGGTCAGTGGATGCACATTTAACGATCAAAGAGTAAACTATTCCAATCTTATAGTTTTCGTTGGGCTTCTCAATTAGTTTTTGTAGGATGTTCCCAGAGGCTTACTTAGGAACATTGTTTGTGATTGTCACCCTCACAATGTTAGCAGTGGCGAATAGGGAGGCATAGTATGTAAATAGCGTAAAAACAATTTCTTTTATACATACGTAAAACTTTGAATCCCGTTGACATAAGATAAATACAGGCTCGAATTCCAGATGTGACATTTTTTTAACTTCTTTGAGTCTCATTCACTAGGTATAAGGTAAGCCAACAACGCATGCAATTGGAATCTCACAGCCTCAGCATCAGGAATTGGTACAACAACACATTCAATATTTCAGGATGAAAAACAGAGACCTTCAAGCTTTGCATGTGCAGCCTGAAAACATTTTTAATGGATAAGCTCTATGCATCTGTCAAACTTATACATAGGACATTCCTTCCTCGTCAAAGTACCCAATATCTGCCATATGGATTGTTGAAATTGCCTTGTGTGCACCCATATTTTCCCTAATTGTCCAGGAGGAAGAGGTTTCAGTTTATCAACTCTTAACAATTTGAGCTTCCAGTCCCTGGAACCGAGTCCCTGCTGATCCTGTGCCTGCAGCCTACATATTGATTCTCTCCGACGAGACAATCTCAGAGGTTTCTGTTATACCATATCTGTAAACAACAACAGCGCGTGGATATCTTATTGCATTCATCCATCAACTTCCTTCCCTAAAGGTGCAGCACCAGATCCAACATGCTTCAATGAAGTTAAATTAAGCTTCACCACAGGATTCTTTGCGAATGCTAAAACATCTGAGAAACAATCCATAAATGCATCACCCTGTACCTCTCAATATAATCATTTCCAAATCGAACTTATCCATAGACACAACAGTATTACCCTTCTGCAACTGTGAATACATAAAAATAACAGGACCAAACACATGAAACATAGGCAACACACAGAATGCTGCAATGTCACTTTGCTCTATCCCACAGTTATCGCAATTCATATACCCTGCTTTATCAACTAGATCGTTAAATGTTGCAACACTCAAATTAGAATTTTTCTGGTGACAGAAAAGCAAACTAGGCAATTCAAACCCATTGACCTTATCAAGCAATTCAGGAACAGTGATAATAAGCTTGGGTTTCAATCTTTAACTTGCTTGGAAAATTCTGAAAACTGTATACATAGGATTATCAGTTATAGTGATGGAATCTATGGTAATAACATCGAAGAAACAAAGAAGAAATTGGATAGACTTGGGGGCTAAAATAAGAACGGCATCATTTTTGTTGATACCCAGAGGCCAGTTGGTGAAGAAGTCAGAAGAGATTCTGGACACCATGGACTAGAACCCAGAAAAAGTATTGGTTTACAGATTCAGCATCAAGGGATGATTTTCCAGGAAGAGGTGGTGTTACTGAATGGAAAAGAAACTATAGAAAGAATTTGATATATTCTGGGGGGAACACTAATGAATAGCCATATACTCTTGTCAAAACCTGCATAGGATTTATATCCGTCTCCTATTATCAACTCGTTTTCGCTTGGATGGTTCTTCTAAATGGTCCGCACTGGATTGTAATTTATATCCGTCTCCTATTGTCAACTCGTTTTCGCTTGGATGGTTCTTCTAAATGGTCCGCACTGGATTGTATCTAAAGAAGAACAGAATAAATTGTCAAATAAAATAAACAAGCACATCTAAAATCCAAGATCGCAAGTCAAAAGACTAATGATTGTTACCTTATTTAGTTTATCTCTGACCAGCTTAACAGTTTGATTCATAGATTGTGAAGGAAAGTATTCCTGAAATCATTACCAAAGTGGAGAAGAAACAGTCATTCTACAGAAATTCAAAACCAAGTGTTGTGAACTTGCATGCAGTAAGCAAAACTCACGCACATAGAGTTCATACAAGAGTTGCAAAGAAAAGTTGAAACCAGGTAAAAAGGTGGTTCTACAACTAGAACTTTAGAATGTGGTGGCCTGACTGAACTGAAGAACGGAATAATCATTTTTAAGAGAATTTCTTATCTCTAGGTTCATTCCCCTCTCTTCTCTAAGGGGCTCTTTGTTGTTCCTCCTCATGTCTAGAAGTAGAATGAGAAAGGAGCAAATACTAAACGGAAAATGTATTATCTCTTAGGTAAATTACCAATTGAGCCTTTCTGCCGATAATTTGTTGCACAAGAACTGGAAGGGGAGAATAAAAGAAAAGAAGATGAGGCATAACCAGAATAGTTGGCACCATAGTTGGCACCGTTCATGACCCTCACTAGCTAAACAAGCATTAAATTAACCCCAAAATGATGGGATCCAAGCTCCAGCCAGCTAGGCAGGCTTACCCATACTTTTTTGATAACCATGGTGTCCAGCCTAGCTTGCGCACACTACCAATTCCGTGGGATACCTGCTACCTCCCACCAGGTACCAGGTAATTGTGTCTACTAAAGGCTAAGACAAATGGAAGAAATCACCTAGTGTTTTTGTCTCCACTGAGATTTGAACCTGAGATATGGTTCTCCTCCCACTTCATTGACCATTAGGCTTACCCATATAATGCGCAACCACATAACCCAATCTAGATAATCCTGAGTCCTCTCCCTGATACCAACTCTGTGAGCCCCAAGGCTTAACTCACGGGCGTGAGTTCAGATCAACCAATGAAAGTTCCTATTTTTTGCCATCCCAGCACTCACTACTGATCTCATTTAGTGGTAATTCTCCATCTAGCATTAAAAAAAAATATACACAGAAATCTTTTATGTTTATTTGAAGTCATTGCAATCCTTGCCAGAAAATTCTACCCCTTGAAACCTGTCTACAGCTTCCAATTTGCCAAGAACACAGCACAAAATTGATTTTTCTCCCTTTCAGCATTCTTCTTGCCTTTTGCTGATCCACCAATGACAAGCAAACAAAGGGATGCTAAGTCTCCTAGTTTATCAAAAAATAATGTCTCCTAGTTTCACAACCTAAGGAGATCTGCCAAAAATTTATAGATAACATTTATAACCGTCAGGCACTCAACATTGCAGAGAAATGATTATCTGGCAACCAACCCCCTGCTTCATAATATGACTATGGAATCTGATAATAATGTTAATATCAGTTGCCAAAAGTCAAAATCATATGAGGTATAAATGCAATACATTTGTTACCTATAACTAACCTTGTCTGAAGAAACCATTGTTATGGGAGAACACTGCATGTCATGAACAGAATTACCCTGAGAACTCGAGCTCTGCCTACAATGAAAATGTTTTTACTTTATTTTGATAAATAAAATTCAAAAGTTAATTCAGAGCATCTTATTTAACTACCTATGATTAGAGCCAATTGATTGTGCGGTAGAATTCAACTGGGCTGGAGAGGAAGTTATCGAGGGCTCACCAATCATATCTGGCCGATATGTGGCAGATCCTTTAGACCTTCCAGCTGAAAGGACATCAACTCCGAAATAAGAAACTAGGGGTCTACAAAATAAAGGCAGAATTTTTCACGTTGGACAAGGTAATTTCTAACTTTGTGACAAGCTACTTACGGTTTAATCGTGCTAAAACTTCCTTTCTCCTTGCTTCTAACTTCTCCTTCGTCTCGTGCAGACTCTCAAATTGAGGTGCATAAGAAACCTGTAGCTTTTTTCCTAGGAAAACAGACTCGTCCAGTTTCCTTTTGGCAAATCTGGAGTAGCGAATATGTAAGCATAACTCATGATGCAATATAAAAACAAATGTGCATGTATATGGAGAATTGCATGGGAACCATCGTCCAGAAAATAATGCTATGCTGGACCAGTTCCTTCAAAAACATTCTATTGTGTTATAAGGGTATTGGAGTCCTTTTGCAATACACAAATCTTGCCCTTTCCCTTAGCAGTTTAATGAGATCTTTCACAACACTACAAAAGAAAATACCAATATTCATTAACATCTCTAGATATAACGGTTATGATCTGAACATTGTAATCACCTGGCATTGTCAACCCGGCAAAACCTGATCCAGAAGACGTCTGTAAATGGCTCACAATCTTCACCATCCATTGGTTTACATCTAAGAAACCAGAAGAACGGTAATGATGAAGGTAACACACTACAAGACATTATTGACACTACCAACTTCATCTTTAAATTGTGCATCGCTAAGTACAATCACCATCCTAAGTTTATTTGTAAAGAAAAACGCCAACAATTACAAGATGCAAGGAACATATAAGTTCAGCAAGCAGATATATAGGTATCCCCTCTGCCATCCCCCCTCAGCCCAAATGAAACAACAAAATAGAGAACAAAGAGCAAAATGCAGTATTAGTCCCTCTATTATCTTTGTGTGTACTTTTTCAACTCTTTCATTTTGAAAAGGATTTCTCAGTTTTATTCTTAGACCTTCCATTTTTAACCTTCAATTCTCGAATATAGAAAAATTGATCCAAGTTTTAGATGGAACTAGCTGAGCTAACATCTTTGTAAAATTTTACATGACATGCTCTTTGGAAACAAAAGGCACAGTTAACTTGAGTTATGTATATAAAGATGAAAACAAGCCAAAAGGTTTTAAAATACGAGTACATCTCCAATTAGTTGCAAAAGGTCTAGGGAAGTCAAAGATGAAAACATGGAATACTCTACCTTCAGCAATGTGGTGGACCATTTGGAAGGAAAGGAATGCAAGGATTTTTGTAAGCAAATCAGAATCTGTAGTTTGTTTTTTGGTTTCTCACTCAGTCTCCGGTACCCGCTTTGGGGCCTGACTATTCCAGATTCGCATCGAAAAGTCCCACATAGAGGGTAAATCGCTCCCTACCAAAGGCAACTCCATACACTGGGCTCAAACTCGAGACCCTAGTTCAACCTTTGGTGGTCAGAATTTATAGTTAGTACTAAGTAGAGATGTTTATCCTAACTGTTTTTTTGGTGTAACATGACAATTGCAAAGGATACTGAGGTATGGTAGATTTTTGAGCTCATTACACTATATGTAATGGAGCTACCCCTTGTAAATTCCCCACAGCACCAGAAGGTGCTGCACATTTCATACAATACCCTTTTAACATCAAAAAGAAATACTTAGCTTCGTCCATTTTTACTTATCCAATATTGACTTAGCACACGAGAAACAAATCGAATAATAATTTTACAATATAATAAATTCGAAATGACTACATTTAATAATAAGGATAAATTAGCTATTAAGTAATAAATTATTTCTTGACAAGTAAAAGCGGATTTTTTTTCTCCAGTACAGTGGACAAGTAAAAATGCACGGAGTAAGTATTTTGAAGAAACCCATGCACAACAATGGATTGTGTTAAGAGAAATTAGGAGAAAAGCCATACTCTTCAATTTCTCCGTAAGTGGAGAATAGTTGAGAGAGCTGATCACCACAACCCAACGCCGGAACATTCCTCACAATCAAATATCTGCAAAAACGTTCGTAAAAAACCTAAATCATGAAATCATCAAATAAATTTGAATTCGTAATTTAGAAGACAGAGATAAAAATGGGGTTAACGAAAACGAACTTGGATTCATCGCAAACAGTGTAAACACGGACTGCAGGAGGCTCGTCTTTGTATCGAGGCATTGCACAATTCACCTTCGCTTTATGAAACTCAACCTTTGTCCTAATTATGTGTCACATATCAAATCATCCATTTTTTATATAATTTTTAAAATATTTTAAATTATTAATTACCAGGTAATTTGCCCGCACTTTGCGCGGTCATAAATAATAATTGCATTGAACTTGCAAATAATTATTTACTAATATCCATACATTAAAAATAATGGAAAAAATAGATTCTTAAAAAAATATTAGCAATATTCCAACATGAATTTGATTATTTGTCATTATCACATAACTCAAGAACCTCTAATGAATGAATTATTCAGGAAATAATAAATCATTGGTTCTTTAATCAACATTAAAAGGAAAATCAAAAAAAAAATAAGAATATATATACAAAGAAAAAGAACACATTTAAGTTGCATAGATTATACAATTGTGATATATGTCTCAGGGAAAAATTCAAAAATTTGTTAACAGATTCAAAAAAGAAATTACGCTTGAACATGAAAGCAATTATAATTTTTGAACTTGCATAATAGATTTCTTCAATTGATAAGTGAAAAACTTCTTATCTATGTAAAAATAGATAATATGTAAGCTTATATACAATACTTTAGTTATAGAATTTTATATAGGATATCAAAACATGAATTCTTGGAACTGAGTAGTAATTATTTTCTGCACAATAAATATACATAATATATGTGTATATGTTCAATATAACTGGAGACAATAACTTTGCAAAAATATAAACAACGGAGTTTAAAACATGTACTCAAAAACAACAATTAACATCATAAGCTAGCATAAATTAATGACTGTAAAAAAAATCAGGATATGTAAAAATAGAATGAAATAGAAAGGAAAAAATCGAGTCCATTGAATGCACAGTGTCCCCTTAAGAAAATTATTCCCCTCTAATACCTGAGGTTCAAAGAATTAGATCCTTTTAGGATGGAACGATTTTATTCACCAACGTATTGATACAAAAACAATGGTAAGCCACTCAACATGAGCAAAGTACACAAATATTTAATTGTGCAGAAGAAAAAGAAGAAGATCAGAATTTGTGTTTTAAAATAAGAGAAAATTCCTCTATTTATAGACAACAAATGGTAGTGTAAACAAATGCTTATTATGCCTTATCGGAAATGTCACAACCCTTCGGAAAGGTCACAACCTTTCATAAACGTCACAACCTTTTATAAAAGTCGCAACTCTTCATAAAATTTACAACTTTTCATGAAAGGGGAAGACTGGTTTTGGAAATAAATAATTTAAAAGGAAATCCTGGTTTGTGGTGGCGCCACGTAGGCGAGCCTAGGGTTCTTTTATATATATATATATATATATGAGATTATAATTTATAATATTTTTTGGGGTAATTTTTAAATAATATGTGTTACTCCTTTGACTTAATTTATGTGACATTTATAAAATTTTGAGAGTCAATATAAATTAATTATTATAATTTATAGTTTTTTATGTAATTTTTAAATATACATCTGAACATGCAAAGTGTGGAGGTTTGAGTCTTTTGCAAGACATAATATTGAAAATAAATTAGCATTCTCAACAAGAGAGCTCGAATTGAATCGATATATGAAATGTTGATTTTCGTAAAATCATATTTAGAGTTTAGATCTCTACTATAAATCGGCTTGATTATTATCATCACAAACATAAAACAGACACATAATCTTTAGGGGTTAACGTTCAGTATTCTCAAAGTTCAATTTTGATAATTAAAAGTAGATATTAAATACCAAATATTCAAAATTCGATTTGATACAGTAAATTAAATTATCAAACTTCAATACACTGAATTTGAATTCAATTCAATTTTCAGTGATTTATGTCTACCCCTAATGAGAAAAATAACTAATAGTATATTTTATCCCTCACTTATTGAGTGATCTTTTTTTTTTTTTTTTTTAGTCCAAAATAAATGTTTTTTATAAAAAAAAAATTAAGGAGGAATTAACTTTATTTTTCTAAATTTATCCTTAATCACTTGGTTTTTGTGTTAAGAAAGGGAACACATCCTTTTTTGTTGAGGATCTCATTTTATTGTGCATCAAATCTTGAGTGAGCAACAACAGCTAAAAATATATACAAATTAATGAGATTGATATTTAGATGATCTGTTAAAAAAATTAAAATAAAAAAATCATTAAAATAAATATTTGATAAAAGTAGTAACCTTTCGAGATAATGGGAACAATGTCAAAGTATTTGTGAACCAAATATATTATATGGAATCAAAACCTTTAAAACATCATTAATTGTTGAAATCTAGCGCAATCAAATAAATAATTTAAAGGTTAAACAATTATTGCAATAATTTCAAGAGAAAACTAAACTTCTAATTTTCACCTCTTTGATTATAGAATCAAGAATATGATGAAGATAAAGAGACGCAAAGTTCATTAAAAAATTTCTCATGCTAATAAGCTTAATTATTGTTTTGTGAATGTTAAATAGAAATATGTTATCAATTTTTTACGATAAGGTGTGCATTATTATTTAACACATCACATCAATCACAAGTAATAAAGGTAATTACAAAACTTGTATATATAAAATTATTTTCATTCAAGAAAATCATACCCTCACTCAATTTTCGATATTTATTTGGCCATAAGGTTGATGCCAATACTACTTGAGAAGTTTATGTATTTTTAGTATTCTCTCGAAGGTAAGGTCTTCACCCCTCACCCCTACCCGCCCCGCCTTTGTACTTTGTTGAAGATATGGAATAAGCAAAGTATGTATTTTGTTGGAAAAAGATAACTAATAATACTTCCTTGTGGAAACTATGTCAAAAGAAGGATAAAATGTAAATTCAATAAATAATTGTATACAATTGTATTTTTATATAATATATGGAGGAGATTGTTACACTGACAATAAATACTTAGACAAGTTATGCAATGGAGTGAGGAACTTGCTTGGGCTATTAGTGTTGCTTCATGTAATCCATGTTTGCATGCTAGGAGAAGGGCTGATAACTAGTTAATATGTGATTTTATGTGTTTAGACAGAAGTGAAGTAGGAAGTGTTTGAAAAAATGAGTGTATCTCATAAGAGAAGTGTCATCATTGACAATGAATATGTCCAGATTCATTTTCTCAATATTAATGTAAAAAGAAATACTATGTCATAGCAATAACGCCACTCACCACCACCCCATTATACCACCAGCTACTTATAACCACCTCTTCCATCTCAATTACCACCACTCCACTATACCACCAGCTACTTATGTCATCATAACTATCATCGTTGTTAATCACTATTATCAGCTACTACTATACTTATCTCTTTCATCATTATATTAATTATATCAATTGCCATCACCACTCCCATTTCTGTAGCCGCTACCACCTCCACAATCACTACCACCACTATAGTTAATTTCCCACTATACCAACAAACTATCTGCCATCATAACTAGCATCGCCACCAACTACCACCATACATTCTTCTGTCATCACCATGACCGCCCCCACCTCCACCATTACTATTAGTCATTACCATCACTGTGATCAATTTATACTACCAACAACCTACATCATCATAATTAGAACCACCGCCAACTATCACAAACACATTATCAACCACCACACATTCTTCCGTCATCACCAACAACAACATCAACTAATATTGAAAAAAAAAGGTGATTTTGGTCAGATAAAATAAGAAGAAAAGAAAACGAATGACATGAAGAAAAAAAAGAATGAAGTAGGAAGGCTTGTCTATGGAAAATGAGTTGATGCTTTTTTTATTTTAAGAAAAGTGACTCTTTTACACATTTTTTTTAATTTTACTTTCAATTCTTATGTTGTATAAATTTTTAGGGTGGAAATAAATTCACTTTTAAGTAATATATAAATAGGTATAATAATTTGAGAGTGTATTCGACTTTTTGAGAAAGTTGAGGTGGATTCTATGCCATTTCCATTAATTTACTAAGATAGATTTATTTTTTAAGGGCCAAATTACTATTTCTCTAAACTTGAGGGACCCAGTATTAAGTGACCAAATAACCGGTCTCTTCCCTCTCTCTCACATATATATATATTGAACGACAGTAGACCAATTTCTCATTCTCTCTCTATTTTCTCAATTTTTCTCAGAGAGAAGGAGATTCCCTTGTAATCTTTCATCGATCTTTCTTCGTTTTCTCGGCGAAATTTAGGGTTTAAATCTCGCTGTTCGATCGCTATTCCGAAGGTCAATCCCTTTCTCTTTCTCTTTTATCTTTTCTTCATCCGATCACTGATCCATTGATTGATCGCTAGCATCTTTGCTTGCCTACACTCGCATAAAAATTCTGTTTTGATTATGGCTTCATGTTTTGTTGATTTTTCGTATCGTTTTATTTGTGTTTATCTGCTTTTTCTTGAATGATTTGATTAGATTTTGTGTTGTGTATCTGTTCGTCCGTTGTTGCGGATGATCATCTTGTGTTCGCAGTTGTTTCAGTGTATATGTATTTTGTATGTCTAGGGTTGGAATTTTTGGCTGGTTTGCTTCTGGTTGTTTGAAGGTTTGGCAAAGTTAGGCCGTGAAAATTTTCTAGTAGTATTTTTTTTACCCTTCCTAGGAACTCCCACCTTTTTTCGCTCCTGTGGTGACTCAGACTACAACGTTAGGGAGGTGCTCCTGTGGTGATTCAGACTACAATGTTAGGGTTGGAGGTGGATGGTGTTTACCATCTAAGCACTGCTTTTGTTGAATATTTCCTGTTGGTTGTTACCACGTGAGGTTTTCTGGACAAAATGTTGTTTTATTGCTGATTTGCCTCTGTTGGTTGTGTTGTGCGGATGGTACATGGGATCTATTCCTTATGTTGGTTTGAATGGATGTCTATGATACAAAGTTCTTTGAGCAATTTTGTTATTTCAAAAGTCACGACATCCTCTTGGTTCAAGTCTTTGCTTACTAGTCCAAATCAGAGCATCTTTGTCGGTCCATTATTAGCTAGGAGCATTGTATAGTATTTTTGGGCAAACTTCGAGAAAGTTGTGTATTGGTGATGTTTAGGGATGAACTTGTATGACATCTTCAAGCTCTTGCCTTGTATGAATACTAATTGAAGTTGAACCTCTTCTCTAGGTTTCTCCGTGGCTAGGCACATAATTTTTTTTTTTTTGAAACTTTGAGGAAGTTATGTGTTGGTGACATTTAAGAAACAATAGACAGCGGTTGATGCCAACTACGTCAAGGAACCTACATATGTGACCTTTTCATGTTGTGATAGTTTCTCTTAACTTTGTGGATGACATGTAGAAATATTCAAAACATGTCCATTAGAGACTGGCATCTAACTTGCCAACCATTTACTTTAGAAATTGTGTTTTTTCTTATATGGTTTTCTTAGTCTGCGAAGTGGTGGTTAGACCAACTACTATGTTATATGCGGTGGAGTGTTGGCCAGTTAAGAATTCTCATCTTTAGAAGATGAAAGTTGTGGAAATCAGGATGTTGCAGTGGATGTGTGGGCATACTAGGAGAGATAGGATTAGAAATGAAGATACTCAGGACACGGTCAGAGTGGTCTCGATGGAGGACAAGATGCAGGAAGCGAGACTGAGATGGTTCGGGCATGTGAAAAAGAGATGTATGGATGCACGCTCTAGTGCGGACTTGTGAGTGGTTGGACGTGGATGGTTTCATGAGAGGTAGATGTAGGCGGAAGAAGTATTGAAGAGAGGTGATTAGATAGGACATGATGTAGTTACACCTTACCGAGGACATGACTTTAGATAAGAGGTTGTGGAGGACACAAATTAGGGTAGAAGGTTAGTTGGTAGTTTAGCATTGTCCCCCTTATCCTTCCGTACCAGTAGTTGTAGTACTTCGTGTGTAGTTTCTTGTTCTTTGATTTTTGTGGCTTTCTATTGTCTCTTGTGCTTCAATTATCACACTCTTTTATTGTAGTTGTTCCTTTTTTCCTTTTCATCATGCTTTGCTTTGTCATGTTTTCTATAATATTTGCTTTGATATGGGTTTTCTTGAGCCAAGGGTGTAACGGAAACAACCTCTCTACCTCCCAAAGTAGGGGTAAGGTCTATGTACACTCCACCCTCCCCATACTCCACTTGTGGGATTACACTGGGTATCTTGTTGTTGTTTTCTCAGTCTATAAGAAATGTTAGTAATTCTCTACAGTCTGTCTAATAGTTTATTGGTTTATCACATGAAAAACTAATATTATCTCTCTTGGCCAATAGCTATCTCTTGAAGCTGTTTGAGGTGGACTTGCTGCTTACACGTGTGATTGCCAACATATAGTGTGCCTTTTTTTGGGGGTGGGGGGGATACGGAACAAAGTTTTGACCAAAATTCTGTCTCTGAATTTTAGGTTATGTGCAAACTTCTGAACATAACAAAGTTTCTGCGTGCAGGGACTAATTCTGTGTTGTATTTTTATTATTTGATCCATTTTCTTTTCAGAGTAAGTGTTTTTCTCTGAATAAGATGCATTATTTATTGGCGAAGCTTTTCAGTGAGAATGTATAAGTTCTTTTTCTGAATTGGATGCACTGGTCATTTATTGCTCAAGTTTTCCAATGTGGAATTATGGAGTTACTGCTTTTTTCAGATTTAGATGGATTGCACATTCATTGCTTCTCATCGAGATAGTTGGTGTAATTGGTAACCTTGTTGATTTAGATACATCATAATTTAAGAAGCTAATAATGCACAACTTATACCCCAACAAAAGAACCCACCCCCTGAAACAAAAAATGAGAGACCAAAAAGAAACCAAAACAAATGCCACCCTAAAAGAGGATCCTATGTTTCTCCTACTCTAAGTGGTTTTTTATCATCTGAATTAGCCCGATTTTCTTTCTTTGGTGAGTAAAACCCATAGAAATACTTGTAACTGCTTACCTTATCAGAAATATGGTAACAATCTTTCTACCTTCACAAGGTAGGGGTAAGGCTGCGTACACACTACCCTCCCCAAACCCCACTTGTGGGATTACACTAGGTATGTTGTTGTTATCTAAGAATTAAATACTCATAAGTGCTTTTGTCTAGAGAAAGTACAGTTAAGTTTGTTGAGCGAACTCCACAAAAGCATCTGAAGAACTTGGATAGGCTACAAATTTCCCAAAACAAACAGATAAATAAGTTTTATTTTCCTTTTTTCTTTTTTGAGTTCTGCCAATAAATGGTTGAGCAAATTGAGCATGGTTGCGTGATGACCATCATCAGTTTTAGTAGCTGTGCTGGTAAAATCTCTTTGAAGTATCTACCTCCTAACCTGGACTATGTCTATTAAGGCATAAGATTGCAGTTTTCTTCTTTTGCGTTTCTTAACTCTGCTCTCATTTTAATTCTGTCACCTTTAAACTTTACACGATGATACATGAGTAAATGGCCAAAAACATCCCTTAATTATAACCCGAACTTAAACTACATCATTATATTATAACAATGAATAAATAACATCCTTGAACTATCCTAGAAGTCACAAGTTACATCCTTCTCTTGGTTTTCTGTCAAACACTAACAGCTTCAAACAGAAAATATGCCATGCACGTGACTTATCCCTACAAATCTACCATTATTGTCCCCTCTCCCTAGCTTCTTCAGCAAGGAGTGAAAACATAAGTTGACTAGCTATTGGCGTTTCTTTCATTTTCATCATTTGGAAAAATATAGGCAGGAAAAAGTGGAAGATAAATACTCCACCCATAGGCCATACCTGCCTTTCCAATAGCACTAATATATATGGCTACAAGGAATAGATATTTGGTGAGATTAATTCAAGAAATGTGCAGAATAACATGGAAAATAGTTTCTTCTCTTTAAAATAGGAAGATCTTTATATAGCTTTTCTCATCTATATTATTCCAACATTTTTTTTTTGGTAAATTATATTATTCCAACTTTAATGTTTAGTTAAAGTAAATATAATATCGTGTGTAAATGAGAAACAATATATTCAGTGTAATTCTATAAGTGGGTATGAGAAGGGTAGTGTGTACGTAGTCTTACTCTTATATTGTGAAGATTTTATAGTTAATAGTTTACATCGTGTATAAATGAGATACATAATTCGTCTTTTACCTTTATAACTTGAAGACCTTTATATATAATTAATAGTTACTCACTTGGAATTCATAAAACAATTTAAAAGATTACTAATAAATCAATTATTTACATGTTGAAAATAACAAACATATAGATATCCTTATCATTTTTTGGTAAGAATATTATTGTATTAATGTTTTGTTTCTACAACTGAACAACAATGTATTGATTTCATATTAAGATTTGCTGAATCTTTTTTGCATTAAGAGTCCAAATGGCATACCGTATGAGAAGGGGTGGGATAGTCATGTGCTTCTGGTTAAAGCCGTTATTTCTTAACATAAAACTAACGGAGGGACGTAACTTGTAAGTTTTTGGATAGTTTAGGGATGCTTTTTGTTTATTATGATAGAGCAAGGATGTAGCTTAAGAGTTGGGTATAATTGAGGGATGTTTTTTGCCATTTACTCCACATTGGATCCTGCTGTCTTAAATTTCTGGTATTCTTATCTGCTTGAGTTTTTTCCCTCTGTATTTGGGTCTGAAAGGTGGATAGGGGATACTGGGTAAAGATCTTGGACTTGTTTGAAGATTTTGCGTTTATAACTTTGGCTTGAGCTAGGAATAAGGAATAATGTTGATGGCCACTAGTCCGTCTGATTATTAAAGGCCCGTGTATTATTTTTACAGAGAGTATATTCAAATTCTTAGAAATAAAACAATAAAAGATTTCTGAAGTATTCTGTTAAAGAGATCCCTCGTGAAGTAGAGTGTTGCAGATATTCCAAGTGAAGTGTAACCATAACTCTATGGGTTTGTGACATTTTTCAGTGACCAACAGACATATTTCTGTTATGCGGTTAAAACAGTGAAGAGGCGAAGAGGCAGAGTTGATGTTTTTCTTTTAATTGCATGTCTCTTGGATCTTGTTTTAGTTTTTATCTGGATATCGTGTTAAGGTTCGGAGGAAGGGTGAAGGCAGTTTTGCTCTGCTAATAGAGTAAAACAAGTAAAAAATTATGAATGTCAGTTAATTTTGATGTCTAATAAAAAGTTAATATTTAATCTGCACAATATGTTTGGGACATCTGTAACTCTTAATTGTTGACTGTTCTTACTGTTTCGCAACAGTGAACTCTATATGCACAGCACCAATGAAGACAGGAGCATCAACTTTGAACCCCTATGCAGAATCATATGTGCCTATTTCGAAAAGAGGGGCACCTGATGGAAACAAAGAAGCGAGATCTCCAAAAGAGTTCAAGAGTGGAAGTGAGGCTGTTTGGTTGGCACCTGGTGTGACAGCTGTGCGAAATCAACAGCAGATTACCCAAATTGCTGATCAGTATAAACTGAAAGACTTCTCAACTTATGGCTCGCCATCACATAGTCCAGTAGGATCTATGGGTAAAGAAGTTCTGGGTGAGGAATCTTTCATGGATTTGGCTTATCTTCAGATGACTTTTCCTGGAATGTCAGATGAATCACTTTCTGAGGTCTATTTGGCAAACAGTTGTGACCTTGATGCTGCAGTTGACATGCTGAATCAGCTTGAGGTGAATTTTCTGTTTTGAAGTTTATTCTCATCCTAAATTAGTTTCACTATGAATGCATACCTTGATCTATCTACCACACTGAGAGTTCTGCATGTCTTCATCATGACTGCTGCATCTTGCCAATAAATTATTAACAATATTCAGCATCAAAATTGCGCAGCCTTTAAAAAGTGGAACATAATTTGAGAGACTTGGAGAAGCTTTGTGTTGTTGAAAATGACTAATGTTATTGTAAAATAATCTTCATCCAACTCTCCTCCCTTAACATGCTGATTTGCTTCATCACATAGTAGGCCCCATGATTTATATATGGATGGAAATTGCTGCTGCTAATAGTACTGAAGTTGTTTTTCTCACGACATCTCATTGTGGAAAGAGGGAAAAACTCCTTTGGTACATTAAAGTGTACCACATTGGCTTAGGGAATAGGTTGTTTTCTCCTTATGGGGTCTTGGATAGTTCTCATATCATGAGCTAGCTTTTGGAGTTGAGTTTGCTCAAGATCCATTTGCATAGAGCATGATATTAGAGCTAGACTTATCCTCATTCTGGATTTACCCAATGTTGGTCCCCATATTATGTTGTCCACAATCTAGCTGTTCAATCCTGGGGAAGGAGGGGATGTTAAAGTATCCGCTATTGGTTCAGAGAACGGGTTTTTGTCTCCTTATTCGGTCTTTGGGCAATCTCATCTCATGAGCTAGCTTTTGGGTTGAGTTAGGCCCAAGGTCTAATTTCTTAATAGGAACTATTACTGGCCAAAGAAAGTATGGGATTGTATATATTGTTTTATCTTATAGTTTAAGCTTATGTGGCAAGTTTATTGTCTTAAATATTAGTAGGGAATCCCTATCTGTTGCAAAGTCGGTGCTAATAAGGTGCACCTTTTACCATATCAGACGGGGGGGGGGGGGGGGGGGGGGGGGGGGGGGGGGGGGGGGGGGGGGGGGGGGGGGGGGGGGGGGGGGGGGGGGGGGGGGGGGGGGGGGGGGGGGGGGGGGGG